>VMDO01004373.1:89803-126779 GCA_007922755.1 Pedetes capensis
TACTCAAGGTCATACCGTGGCTCTCGTATACTTGTTCTAATTCTCTTCAGCTTCAGTTTGAACTTGCATATGAGAAGTTGATGGTCTGATCCACAGTCAGCACCTGGTCTTGTTTTGACATTTTGTACAGAGCTTTTCCATCGTCTCTTTGCACATATGTAGTCAATTTGATTCCTGTATGTTCCGTCTGGTGAAGTCCTTGTGTATAGTCTCTGTTTATGATGTTGAAAAATGTATTTGCAATGAAAAGGTCATTGGTCTGACAAAATTCTATCATGCGATCTCCCAGCTTCATTTCTGTCACCAAGACCATATTTTCCAACTACTGAGGCTTCTTCTTTGTTTCCAACCTTTGCGTTCCAGTCACCAGTGATTATCAGTATGTCTTGATTGCATGTTTGTTCTATTTCAGATTGCAGAAGCTGATAGAAGTCTTCCCTTTCTTCATTTGTGGCCTTAGAGGTGGTTGTATAAATTGAATAATAGTCATATTAACTAGCCTTCTTTATAGGCGTATAGATATTATTCTATCACTGACAACCTTGTATTTCAGGACAGATCTTGAAATGTCTTTTTTGATGATGAATGCAACCCCATTTCTCTTTAGTTTATCATTCCCAGCATAGTAGACCATATGATTGTCTGACTCAAAATGGCCTATGCCAGTCCATTTTAGCTCACTGATGCCTAGAATGTCAATGTTTATGTGCTCCATTTCTCTTTTAACAATTTCTAATTTGCCTATATCGATACTATGTACATTCCATGTTCCAATTATTAACAGATGTTTACAGTTGTTTCTCCTCAGTTTGAGTGGTGCCACATCATCAAGTTGAGCACCCTGGCATTTTACTCCATTTCCCTTCGGGAATGGTACCACTAAGTACAGATGACTTTCAGTCAGGATTGTTACTGTTTTACATGCTATAGAGTCAAGTACCCTCCTACTGATAGGTAGGTTAGCTCAGGCATTAGCAGGTGTTATGAAAACAGAAGAGATTCAAAATTGATGAGAAAGCCACAAACATGTTTGTGGACATAAGAAGGACATTGTCAAGTGGGTCCCACACCCTCCCCAAGCCCTGGATCCATTTACAAAACAAAGGCCCTCAGCCACATCACACAGGGCTCCCAGAGCTGGGTTGCCAGGGCTGTCACACTGGGCATGGCCTAGTTTAAATAAGAGAAGAGGGAAAAGTACCATCTCTCTTCTTCCTTCTGTTTTCTGTTTCTTGCCCTTTTCTCTTTTCTTTCTTTAGCAACCACGTGTAAGCCTCTCCCTTCTCTTGGGCCACCATCTTCTCCACCTGGTAAGATAGTTTTCCCTCTAAGAAGCCTCCTTAATTTTCCTGTTCTCTGGCTTCTTTACCTTCTCCTGGGAAACAGAAACTTCCATAGGCCAAGTCACCCAGGGAATGCAGGATTTTCCAACTTCCAGATTGAACTAAGCCTCTCCAGGTGCCTCACCTCCCCTGTAATTCCTTACAGGTGTATTATTCTTAATAAAGATATTCTTTACTCACATGTATAAATTCTGTGTTGGACATAAATTCTTTTATATGCCAGATACAAGGACCCGGGGTTTTGTTGCCAGATTCTGTGACAGCAGGCCTAGGTCACTTCAAAATCACTCTGAATCCTCGAAACTAGCCCTTAATAAAAGCTGATAAGGGCAGATGTGTCATGAGATGGCTGGGCCTGCGGAAGACCTGAATTAAGAAAAACGTGGCAACGCTAGATAACTTTGTAAATGGTCGCTAGATAACTTTGTAAAAGGTCAATTTCAGGGATTTCCTGCAAATGGCTAACCTCTGGGAAATGCAAACTTACTTTGTACTTTGTACCTCCACCCTTTCACCTTAAAAATGTTTCTGCTTCTGTAATTCTGCTTCTCCTCCCCTACCCTATAAAGCCTTTAAGCACTGTGAGTCTAGGCTGCTTTCTGAAAGTCCACTCCCGGGACTGAAAGTAGCTGGCCGCCCAGTCTAAATAAACTTTTCTGCTCCCGATCGATTTGTTTGTGTCTTGGAGTATTTTTCTGGGGTCGAGCCGCTGGGTACAACAATTCCAGAAATTGCCTCTCTCTGCTCCCTGAGACTGTGGTAACACTATTGCTTAAATAAGAAATGTAAATGGTCAAATTGACTAAGAGCTGTCACTTCCTTTTGACAAGTACAAATCTGCCCAGCACTGTGGTGCATCCCAGTAATCACAGGGACTCTGTAGAGGGAAGTATGAGAATCTCTAGTTCCAGGTCAGAGGCAGCCTGTGTAATTTAGTGAGGTCCTGTAGCAAAATAAAAAGTAAACAAGGGATAGAGATGCAGCTTAGTGGTAGAGTGCTTGCCCAACATGCACAAGACCCTGGGTTCAACCCTAGCACCAAGGAGGGAAAACAAAAATGGTATTGTGACACCAAACACAAATTAGAAAGGAAGAGTTGGGAAGAACTTCTGTTGTTACATCTCCTACTCTTATTGTTTTAATAGATTAATAAACTTTTTCTTCCAAAAATATTTCTTTTCTTTTTAGGATAGCCATATAAACTTTCCTTTTAAAAAGAAATATATATGTTACCAGTATTACAGATAACACCAGTGTCACCCACAGGGAACAGGTTTCAACCGAGCTTCCAGACTAAAACAGACTAGGCAGCAGGACCTGGCAGCCACTCCTGAAACAATTAGCCATAGAAAACCCTATGAAGAGCAGAGAAACAATCAGATACAGTGTTGGAAAATGAGCCCCCCAGGGTGGAAGGCACTAAAAAGACTACTGGGGAAGAGTTGCCTCCCCAATGTAAAGTCTACCTTGATGATAGAAATGGAGTAAAACCCCAGGAACCTCCATTTGCTGATGTGGCATGACTCAAAATGAGGAACAATTGTAAACATCTATTAATAATTAGAATGTAGGATGTATGTAGTAGGAATTTAGGAAAACTCAACAGCCTGCAGCCATAGTTCTGTGGCATCTGATCCCATCAGATCTCGGAAGCTAAGCAGGGTCAGGCCTGGTTAGTACCTGGATGGGAGACCGCCTGGGAACACCAGAAGCTGTAGGCTTGGGAGAAGGACCTGGCAACCCCCTCCCAAAAATCAATCTGCCATTGAAAACCCTATGCGCAGCAGAGAAGCACTGACAATAGTGTTTCTCCTGTTGTACAGAGGGTCCAACTATGAGTCGGATACCGACTCAATGGCACCTAACAACAACAACAATAATCATCAACCCCAACACTTCTGTCAGTTAGCCGCACTGTGGGGGCTTGTGTGTTGCTGATGTCAGGTGGATATTAGCTGAAAGCAGAGACTATCAGAAAGATGTCTATCTATGTTTGATTGACTATGCAAAGGCATTTGATTGTGTGGATCATAACAAATTATGGATAACACTTCGGAAAATGAGAATACCAGAACACCTAATTGTGCTCATGAAAAATCTGTACATGAACCAGGAGGCAATTGTTCGAATAGAACAAGGAAACATTGAGTGGTTTAAAGTTGAGAAAGGTGTGTGTCAGGGCTGTATACGTTCACCCTATCTCTTCAATTTATACACTGAGCAAATAATCCAAGAAGCTGGATTTTATGAGGAAGAACGTGGCATCAAGATTGGAGGAAGACTTATTAACAACCTGCGTTATGCAGATGACACCACTTTGCTTGCTGAAAGTGAAGAGGATTTAAAACATTTACTGATGAAGAGCAAAGATCATAGCCTTCAATATGGGTTATGACTAAACATCAACAAAACAAAAATCCTTACAACTGGGTCAGCACGCAACCTCACAGTAAATGGAGAAAAGATTGAGGTTGTCCACGATTTTGCTTGGCTTGGCTCTGTAATCAACACCCGTGGAAGCAGCAGTTAAGACATCAAAAGACGCATTGCTCTAGGAAAAGCTGTGGTAGAAGATCTCTTTAGAGTATTGAAAAGCAAAGATGTCACATTGAAGACGAAGGTGCGTCTGACTCATGCCATGGTATTTTCAGTGGCATCATATGGTTGTGAAAGCTGGACATTGAACAACAGAGACAGAAAAAGAATTGATGCTTTTGAATTGTGGTGCTGGAGACGTCTATTGAGTATACCGTGGACTGCCAAAAGAACCAACAGATCTGTCCTAGAAGAAGTGCAACCAGAGTGCTCCTTGGAAGCAAGAATGGCCAGACTGCGTCTTACATATTTTGGACATGTAGTCAGGAGAGATCAATCCCTGGAGAAGGACATCATGTTTGGAAGAGTGGCAGGTCAATGCAAAAGAGGAAAACCCTCCATCAGATGCACTGACACGCTGTCTGCAACAATGGGCTTAAACATAAATAAGATGGTTTGCCTGGCACAGAATCGGCAAGTGTTTTGATCTGCTGTACATAGGGTCTCTATGAGTCGGACTCAACTCGATGGCACCTAACAACAACAACAATAATCATCAAAAGAGAAATGAAGTAAATAAATATCAGTGACCTAAAATGGACTGGCATGGTCCATTTTATATCAGATAATCATATGATCTATAGTGCTGAGAATGACAGATTAATGGGGTTGCATTCATCAGCAAAAAAAAAAAAAAATCTCAAAATCTAACCTGAAGTACAATGCTGTTGGTGACAGAATAACAGCCATATGCCTACAAGGAAGGCCAGTTACTATTACCATTACTCAAATTTAAATACCCACCAATAAACACACAAATAAAGGATGATTTTTACCAGCTCCTGCAATCTGAAATATATCACACATGTAATCAGAATGTATTGATAATTACTAATGACTGGAATGCAAACTAAACAGAAGATTTCAAAGGGCAGCCTCAGGAGACAAAATCAAATTTTCTAATGACATATGAAAAGAGCTGGAGACAGACACCAAAAGGGAGAACATGTCCTGTTGTTCTCAAGCTTAAAGTATTAAATAAAAAGTTCAATCCTCTAGAGGCAATAGTGAAGGACTCTATAGGGAAAATATTAAACAACACAGGAAACATCAAAAGATGGAAAGAATACACAGAGTCATTAAATGAAAAATAATTGGTGGGTGACCAACCATATCAAGAGGTTGCATATGAAGAGGAACCAATGGTACTGAAGGATGAAGTGGAATTTGCCTTGAAGGAGGTGGTGAAACACAAGGCTCCAGGAATTGATGGAATACCAATAGAAATGTTTCAATAAACAGATGCAGCACTGGAGGTGCTAACATGTTTATGCCAAGAGAGTTGGAAAACAGTTACCTGGCCAACTGACTGGAAGAGATCCATATTTGTGCCTATTCCCAAGAAAGAAGATCCAACCCAATGTGGAAACTCTCAAACAACATCATGAATATCACAAAAAAGCAAAGTTTTGCTAAAGATCATTCAAAAGCAACTGCAACAGTATATAGACAGGAAATTGCCAGAAAATCAAGCTGGATTCAGAAGAGTGCATGGAACCAGTGACATCATTGCTGATGTCAGATATTAGTGAAAAACACTAGAGAATACTAGAAAGACGTCTATTAATGGTTTATTGACTGTGCAAAGGTATTTGACTGTGTGGATCATAACAAATTATGGATAATACTGCAAAGAATGGGAATACCAGAGCACTTAATTGTCCTCATGAGGAATCTGGACCAGGAGGCATTTGTTCGAATAGAACAAGGAAACACTGCTTGGTTTAAAGTTGAGAAGGGTATGCTTCAGGGCTGTATCCTTTCATGTACCTCTTCAATCTTTATGTTGAGCAAATAATCTGAGAAGTTGGACTTTATGAAGATTGCAGCATCCTAATTGGAGGAAGACTCATTAACAACTGGAATTATGCAGATTACACAACTCTGTTTACTGAAATGAAGTTGATTTGAAACATTTACTGACAAAGTCCAAAGAACACAGCTTTCAGTATAGATTGCTCCTCATCAACAAAATGAAAACCCTTGCCACTGGGTCAATAAGCAACTTCATGATAAATGGGGAAAAGATTGAGGTTGTCTAGGATTTTGCTTTACTTGGTTCTACAATCAATGCCTGTGGAAGCAGCAGTCAAGAAATCAAAAGATGCATTGCATTGGGAAAAGCTTTTGCAAAAAACCTCTTTAATGTATTGCAAAGTAAAGATGTTACACTGAAGACAAAGGTGCACCTGCCTCATGCCATGGTATTTTCAGGTGCATCTTTTGGTAGTGAAAACTGGACATTGAATAAGGGAGACGGGAATACTTGATGCTTTTGAATTATAGTGTTGGAGATGAATATTGAATATACCATTCACTACCAAAAGAACCAACAGATCTGTTCTAGAAGAAGTGCAACCAGAGTGCTCCTTGGAAGCAAGGATGGCTAGGTTGTGTCTTATGTATTTTGGACATATAGTCAGGAGGTATGAATCCCTACAGAAGGACATCATATTTGGGAGAGTGGCAGGTCACCAAATAAGAGCAAAATCCTCAACTAAATTGATTGACACAGTGCCTGCAACAATGGGCTTAAACATAAATAAGATGGTATGCCTGGCACAGAATCAAGGATTGTTTCCTTCTGTTGTACAAAGGGTCATTATGAGTTGGACCCAACTCCATGGCACCTAATAACATCATGTTTTGTGAGGAAATATAATATTGAAAGCTGTATTTCATGCTTCCACTTCAGATCAGAAAATGAATGAAAGTATTCAAAGGGAAGTATAGGAATAATTGAATATATAAAAGCTCAGAATCATAAGCTATTGAACATTCATTCTTGCTAATGTAATCATCTATGCGATTCATTTGATATTTTTGACAGAGTATAATAGTTGTCAAAATTAATAGTAAAAAGAAAAGCATAAATTCATTGTATGTCACATTTGCCCAAATTAAAGAAATTAAATTTTTTCCTCACAGTCAATAGACTAATAATTTTTAATGTCTAAGTTACCTTCAATATCCTTACAATATTTTGATTAAACCATAAATAAATACCAAATATACTTTCTTTAATTTGATATCATATGGGGCCTACTTTTCAGCCAAAGTGTGAAACCATTTATAAGATTTCTGAAGGAACTTACAAGAATAATAATTATTTACAAGAAAATATCCATTCCCCTCAAAACACAAGGCTACATTTCACCATCAATGTTCATGAAAAATCTTTTAGATTTATTTTGGCCACATGAAGATAATGTTTACAACATCCCTCAATTTCATACTAGCAATAAAATTACATGGCATTCTTCAATATGACCTTCAATAAATAGCTGAGAAAAAGCCAAAAACCTTTTTGTGAGAAAAGTATTTCTGTTTTATATCATTGAACTTAATAAAGTTAAACTTACATCAATATTTTAAATCTATTAATAATGAATTCTAATTAAGTATGCATATATTTAACTATTATATTTAGACTTGTAGTCTCAACCTACAACTTGCATATTGTATCTTAATAAAGCAAATGAGTAAAATCTCCAAATATTTGTCCCAGGTAGGTGAGCTGTATTTCCAACATTCAAAAAGTCCAAAATATCCTACAAAGGAAATATACATTGATATTAAATATATTTTTAAATTTCATTTAGTCATCATAAAAAATCCTTCCTAGCATTATTTATTCCAGGTGTTAGTTCTGTTCCATGCTCTCAGTTAGCTAATACCATCTCCAGTCCCCATGATGTTGAAGAATTCCCATGGATATGATGTCACAGTTTTTCATCTCATTTCCCAATCTCTTCTAACAACCTGCAGTGGCTGTTAGCAATCATTTTGCCTAGATTTTTTTTTAATTGTGTACTGTGGATATTCATCAACTAAAATATTATGTTGTTTTTATTAGGTGCCCTAGAGTCGTGTCCGACTCATAGAGATCCTCAAAGGGTTTACAAAGGCTGATTATTTCAGGTTTAGAGAATAATAATATGCCAAAACAGTAAAATGACACTACTATTGTTCAGTGGGTTTGTTGTTGTGTACCTTTGAGTCAGGTCTGACTAATGGCGACCCTACATACAACATGAAGAAGTACTTCTAAGCATTGTGCTCGGCACATGATCTTTTTATGTTTGAGCTCATTTTTGAAGTCACTATATTTCTACTCATTTTGAGTCAGGCCACATCAGCAAAAGGAGGTCCCAGGTTCAGTGGATAGGGTAGTAAAAACCCACAATACTCCACTGATAACCTTATTTTCCCCCATCACACACAGATTACAAGAATCAATAACACTAAATTCATGTAAATTCTTATTTCCCAAGGATATATGTCTGACTTTTTTTCTGATTATAAACATAATTTGTCATTAAAAATGCAACACTAAACCAAGCATGCTGGCATATACCTGTAATCCCAGCGCTCAACAAACAGAGGCAGAAGGACGGACTTTGAGAACAGAAGCAAAGAAAAGTGTGCAAAAGTACCAAATCATACAAAATGGAAGTTAAACATTCTTATTACCAAAGATAAATATTACCAACTATTCCAGACTTTCTATACATATATTTCACATCATATTGTCATATAATATGCCACTCAAATATCTGCTTTTTCCCTGCTTAATAATTTCATAAACAAAGAAGTTATGTAAGTATGATATACATTGAGCATATAAATGTAGTGCAATAATACTTTATCAAATTCACTGTTGATGAATACTCATTTTCTGTATTTAAGTATTGTGGTGCTGTGGTCTGAATGTGTCTCCCGATATTCATGTGTTGGAACCTCATTCCCCAAGGCAACAGTGTTGGGAGCTGGGGCCTGATGGGAGACACCAGATTTAGGAATGGATTAATGGCACTGTGGAAAGGGCGGTGGAGAGCAGTTTCATAACAGAATTAAAAGTTTGGGTTTACTATCATGAGGTAGATGAAGGAAGAGTCTCAAAAGAAGATGGCATCCTCAGTATAATTCCCTGATGTCACTCTTCTCCAAAGAAAAGCTAACTTCTGAGCTGACAGAGGCTGAGACAGCAAGGCAAGACTCAGAAGCACACATGAGAGAGTTCGGTTCTCATGGGGGTTGGGAGAAGAGAGCTCAGCACTTGGTTCTTTTCTGGGCTTACCTAGAGCCAATGGATGAGAAGACAAGCCTCCTGGTTAATGATGAAAAATACAGGGTTTTATAGAGCACTTCTGATGGAATATACTCACCTGGCAACGAAGAGTTAATACTTTCTCTGATTTTTGACCTAGGAGGATCTGCAGAGTATTTCTCACTGACTGAAATTACAGAGCAGCTCCTCAAATTGGCCAGTGGTGTTCTAACATTTACAATTTAAGAGACTTCATGGCATCCCAAAAGAAGTCTGAAGACTAGTATCTTTCAAGTTTGTTCATTGTCACTAGCCAACAAAGGCAGATTTTATTAAGCCCTTGACCATTTTTGGGTTAAGTTTTCTAAATTTTGTACCTGAGTAAAAATAAAGAAGTGAACAATGAACAAACAAAACAACAAACAAACAAAAAACCAAAAAAGCAGTAATAGTGAAAGTGATAGAATACACCTAGGTAAATCTTGGAAAAACAGCATGTGCAATCCCTGAATCTAAAGGCTACAAGCATGTTATCTTGTTAACAAAAAGGATGATGAACTAAAAATATTATGTGATACATAGCATTTAAATTAGTTGACTCAGGTGGCCATAGAAAAATGCCATAGACTGAGAGGCTTGAGTTACAGGAATTTATTTTCTCCAAGTTGTGGATGCTTAGAGTCTGAGATCACAGCACCAGCATGGTTGGGACTTGTGAGGGCCCTTCCCTGGCTTGCAGACAGCTACCATCTCTCTGTGTGTTTACGTGGCTGATGCAGGTGGACAGAGAAATAGAGACGGACAGGGAGAAGGAAGCAGGAGAGGGAGAGGCAAAAGAACATCTTCGTATAAGGCCGTCAATCCTCTAGACCGACAGCAAAATAATTCTATTTATGTAGCCCATGTCACACAGAACAGACTGGCAGTGCCATTCACTATACTGTGTAGAAGTGCAATGAAGATTCTGTTCTATTGTAAAACAATTGGGAGTAGATGTCCCATGCTGTGAACCCGTTCCCTTCTGTGTATAATACCACAACTCCTGGCTGCAGAATTTATTTTTTTTTCTCCAATTAGTTGCCCCATGACACACGCATCCCCAGGCTACTCTCATATTCTAATGTTTAATTTTCCCTTGGACATCATAAAATAATTGAAAATGATTATTATCTGTTGAAAACCAACAAAGCTGTCTGGGGGCAATGGCATACACCTGTAATCCCAGCTACTTGGGAGGCAGAGGTAGCATGCTTTGTGAGTTTGAGGCCAGAGGCAACCTCCATAACTTAGAGATACCCTGACTCAAAATAAAAAACAAAAAATGGGCTCAAGGTAGAGCCCAGTGGTAGAGCACTTATAAATTACGTGTGAGGTCCTCAACAACACCCAAGTACTGCCAAAGAAAAAGAGAAAAAAGAAAAAGATTAAAAAAAAGTCAGAAAACAAATAAAGCCTCACCAGGTAAGTAATGCATAAAAATTTCATAGATAATGCCAGACTTCTTGAAATTATTCCTAAAATTATAAACTGCTTATTGTATTCTTACTAAAAAAAAAACAACAGAAATACACAAATTCAAAGTGTGGCTGTAAAATATACTCAGGAGTTAACATGGATAGTTTGTCAAAACTATATCAATATATAATATAAAATCAAAATGATTATTTTGAATTTTTTTAGTATACTTGCACTTTGTGAAGTCTACTAACCCAGCAAACAAGAAGTATTGACCTCAGATAACAATTCTGAAATCAGACAGTAGAAAAAGAATGGTAATTTTCTGAAATGTACATTTAGTGTGGCACTGTTTGGGTACAAATCTACTTCGTGATATTAAAGAGGCATGAGCATACACTGCACATCCTATGGACTGAATTGTGCCCATCTCAGCTCATATTCTGGAGCCCTCAC
Source organism: Pedetes capensis (assembly GCA_007922755.1). NCBI lineage: Eukaryota > Metazoa > Chordata > Mammalia > Rodentia > Pedetidae > Pedetes > Pedetes capensis. The sequence continues at coordinate 100,703 of VMDO01004373.1, forward strand.
CCCATCTTGGCAGTACGTGAAAGACGGAGTCTAGGAGGTGGCTGTGTCTAGATTCGGGACTGTAGGGAGAGGCAGCAGAAAGCCTGCTCTCTGTCTCCATGCACTTGCACGAAGGAAAGGCCACATGAGCAAAGGGTGAAGACAGCCATCCACAAAAGCAGGGCAGAGTCCTTGCTGGAGCCCAACAACGCTGCCACTCTGAACTCAGATTTCCAGCCCCACACCTGTGAGAAATTAGCTTTCTCTTGTTAACGCACCTGATTTAATAGTATGTTGTTATGGCAGCCAAGGCAGACTAAAACATAATATAAATAGCTATAGATGTCATTGTCTAAGGAAAGGTCCATCTCTTCTGTTTAATCTTGGAATTTATAAATTAATTGAATACCTCTAAAGCAACAGTTCTCAAATGGGAGCAGTTTTGCCCCAAGAAAGCAATTGGCAATGTCTGCAGAATGCTAGTGGCATCTAATGGAGGGCCAGAAATTCTAGTAAAAGTCCTATAACACACAGCACAGCCACTTACGACTGCAGGTCAGCAGTGGTGAGGGTGAGAAAATAATTATCTTTCTTATTTCACTCAATAAATGAAGTTCTGATTTCTTGTCTAAACTGTGCTTTAAATCTGATCACAACTAATGTTGAGATGGAAAATGAATATTTCTGAGTTAATTATCCAAAATAAATACTGTGTAACAAAGTGAATAAATACTCGGTTATGTTAACACTGATGATTCCATTATTTAATAGATATCTGTACCTGATATTTATTAAACTCAAGGATATTTTTCTATAATATATAAACAAAGCTTGACTTCAGTATATATACCTAGATGGCTACATTAAATGTAAAATGTTTTCATTATGCAGTATATAAAATCTATATTATAAATTTTATTTATATATTAATAAAAGGTTATTTTCAGTAATGTAACACATGCTAATTTTGTCATTATACTATTGCCATTTTAAGCAGTAGTTTCTAAGTGTCTTAAAATCACATTAATGTGCTTGTGGGACCAACAATCAGCACCAAATCAATCACAGTACACAGTACAAATAAAGGTCACATTTAAGTGAGAACATTGTGAGTTGCTGAGAGTCAAGAAAATATGTTGTAAATCTGTCTGATACCACACTAGTTATGTTAGGTGTTCTCAGAGGCATGTAGGTCTATAAAGTTGGTTTTGTCATTTAATTTTATTTAATAATTACATAGTAAAGTATTGTGGATGCAGCCAAATCTGAAATACTCATAAAGGATATTTCTGAGTAGGATTTAGTTTTTGATCTTGATCATGAGTAGGGGTTTCTTTTACTGTGCAGTATTTATTTTATTGTTAAGAACTCAATGAATTTAAAAAATCTTTCTTCTTTTAATTCTTCTTTTATAGAATTTTTATTTATATCCAGAATCTACATAGTCACTGTGAACTGCTATTCATATACATCTGGAAATTGAAATCATGTACCTAGGAAAATAATGCCTACTGCTCTTCCTTTTATCTACCAAATATGTTTTCATGTTATGCAGTATGATTCCTTCCATTCTTTTATTATGTGCTATATATATATATGTATGTATTATACAAATATCATTTTAACAATATGTGGAAATTATATAATGTCTTATTAACAAAAAGCTACATTTTTGGTAATCCTATGAAAATAAAAAAAAATACATTTTTATTCACTGGATGATTGAGTACTTTGCTTCATCTTATAAGATTCTATATCTAGGCACAGCAATATGGAGTGTAATCATGCACTTTACAACGTGGTTTTAGCCTTCAAGAGTTTTGATAGATAAACCTGAAATATCTAACTAGGGTTCAGTGATCTGTTTATAGTATTATAACTGCTCTGTACTCCCTAAGTTCAACCCCTAGCACCTTAAAAGTGGGAGGATGTGGCAGCCCATTCCAGAAGCAATCTGGGAATAATCACCCATTGAAAACCCTATGAATAAGTACATATGGTGGCTATGAGTCGGACTTGACTAGAGGGCACCTAACAACAACATACATTTCCATACATATAGAACATTCTCTTTGTTCTTTAACTTGTCAGAAACCTATAGTTTTTATTGGACTATAGGATTATAAAATTGATAATCAGATTGAATCATTAACGGTATTTATAACTAGTGAATAATATGAGTATTAACAGATAAGGCCTTTCAGTAAATAACCTTGCAGAGAAAGCTGAGTGTGTGGGCCAAGTATTTTCACTTACCAACTCTTCTCGAAGTTGGGAAATGAGTTCATCCCTCTCTTTCAGCTGTAGCTTGAGCAGAGAGCATTCATCTTTCATTATATCCTATAAAAACATCAAAGAGGCAGTATAATAAGCTTAGCCCTTTCACTCTGCTCTTGATAAAGAAAGTCAGCTTCACACAGTGGGAGATAATTAAATCTGACTAATGAAACCCCAATTTCCTCTGTGGTGTGATATTTGTCATAATATGTTTAAGTTGCAAAGAAAAAGCTAAAGTATCAAAAAAAGCTAAAGTGATCATGTGCGTTTACATATACATGTACAGGGATGTCTTTTCTTACAGAACTTACTTTCTTTTTGGTATCCATGTGTATAATGCCTTGCCTAAGGAAGAGACAGCCTGCTCTCTACCACCGTGGCATAGATCCCTCTTGATCCCAGATGTTAAGCAGGGTCAGCCGTGTTAGTCATTGGTGGGAGACCCTGTGGGAACACCAGGTGCTGCAGGCTAGGTAGAAGGACTTGGCAGCCCATTCCTGAAACAATTAGTCAATGAAAACCCTATGGATAGCAGAGAAGCACTGTCATTAATAGTGCCAGAAAATGAGGCCCCCAAGCTGGAAGGCATTCAAGAATCAACTAGGGAAGAGTTGCTTCCTCAAAGTTGAGTCTAACTTGATGGGAATGGACTAAAGCCCCTGAGACCTCTTTTTGCTGATATGGCTTAACTCAGAATGAGAAGAAACATAGTGTCTGCAACAAGGAGCTCAAACATAAAAAGATTGTGTGCATGGCACAGTGTCAGGAAATGTTTCATTCTGTTGTACATATTGTTACTAGGAGTTGGATTCGAATTAATGGCACCTAATAACAACAGCAAGGCAGAAACAAGTGAGTCATTCTCAATTTTTTCCTCTTATTTTTATCCATAACATAGTCTGTAGGATAAAAAGAATTAAACTCTAGAAGAGAAAATTTATCATTTATTTCACTGCCATAATTAAGTATTAACTCTCAAAGTGATGGTCCTGCTACAGTCTCACCATCCCTGGTGTCCTGTAACACCTGTCCCTTACACTGGAAATATATGGTCATTTATAAGGTTCTCCTTGTGCAAGGTTTGTTCCACCATGGTCTCTCTGTACTCATTATATCCACATCTGCTGCCTCCACTACTCCATGCTGGTAATTCTCAGACACACATAGTTGATTCAGAACTCTCTGTCTTCTTAAACTCCAGCTCATATATACAACTACCTCCTTATCAGATACTCAGCACTGTCCCACAGACACGCTGAATCAACATTCAGCTCAACATCCTCTTCACCCAACCTGAGACACTTTGCTTTACAAGACTTCACTTCTTATTTTCCCCACTGTTCTCCTATTCCTAAAGTAACAACCAGGAAGCTAGCTACTACTCTAAGCTCCTACTCACTCTGAACCAAATCTGATACCAACTCCTTCAATCACTACTTCCGTAGTACTCCTTGGACTTGAGCCTCTCTAGTCTTCATTGACTTCTAGGAACTCATTTCAATAAATTTCTAAATACTCTCTAGATTGGTTTTCCCTGTCTCTATCATTTTCTTTATCTACCAGAGAGATTTTTTAAGTGGTAATTATTTCTATAGCCTCCTAATCTACTAGCTAATCACCTCCTTTTTCAGGGAAGTACAGCCTAATGCTGCTCCCCTTGGATCTGGGTTGGTCTTGTTGATGTGCATGGCCAATGGAACAAAGTAACTCTGCATGATTTCATGGCCAGGTCAGGGAAGGTCTTTCAGCTTCCACTAGGATCTCTTAGAATGCTTCCTCTCAGGTTCTTCTTTGCACAAAGAATCTAACAGACATGTTGATATGTGTGAACCACCTGCTGCTTCACTTGACAGAAATATCTGAGCTCTCAAAAATACCCAGCACCAAACACCCCCATGAGAACAAGCCTATGTCTGTTGGAGCCTTCAGGTGACCTCAGCCCCAGCTAGTGCCTCACTATGCTTAAGAAACCAATTGCTAAAATTGCCTACTTAAATAGTTTCTAAACTCTACTTAAAATTTTTGAGAAATAAATGAGTTGTAGTTTTAAGCTACTAAATTTCGGAATGATTTGTAACTGAGACCAAGAGACCACATGGACAATCTCACAATTATTATAACTGGAATTAGGTATTCATTGTGAGTTATAGTTATATGAGAATTATATAATCAATTTATAAAATAAGATATTTTGATTAATTTTTGATTATGTTATTCATGCACTCTTATTTATAAATTTGAGAACCTAGAGCCAGATAAATTTGAGAAATTTATCCCCAAATTGTTCCTAAATCTAGTACATTTATTTCATATTTTTGTCTATAATTAAAATCGCCTCATTCTTTTAAGACTATAATGTAAACAGAAATCACGTATGGAAAAAAAAAAACAAATAGGACCTATAAATCACCTTGAAAATGATCCCAAGCTGTAACTACAAATACAAAGAAAGAATAAAAAATAATTTATAATTATTATAAACCTCCATAAAAATTCCTCAGGTAAAATTATGAACATCATTCTTTGCAACTAGTTAGAAAAACACATCAACTTTGGATTGAGTCATTATGACTCTATTTATAGACTGTCTTTTCTCTGAAGGGTTTTTCTTTATGACTTACAAGCTGTTTCCTCATTCTTAAACACAAAGGTCAAAATATTAAAAACTAAAGAAAACAATACTGCTAGAGCCAACAAGGGGAAAATGTTGTGAACAAGTGAAAATATAGAACAACAACAACAACAACAAAAAACAAAACAGGAATATGCCAGGGGAAGACAACAGAGTAGACTCAGAAAACACAAAACTCTATAGTCATTGATGATATATTTTGCAGGTCTACTTAAATAAGTAATTCTTATGTAGACTTAACTTCAAAGTAGTATATTGCCTGCAGCTTCCCCATAGGCAGTGAAATAAAGAAACAAGGGCATATCCTCATCCTGCCAAGTCCATGGGACAGACTCATTGTCAGCGATTGAAAGTAAGATCAATAAAAACACTATTTTAGTTCTTCATCGTTTAGTTTAAAATAAAAATTTAAATATATTTCATAATCCATTTCAGTATTAATAATTGTTACATGATGCTATAAAATTTTCATAAACATTTTAAAAGACTGAAGATCTGTCTTTACATGCTCATTTGAAAAGATAAAATAACATTTTATTGATTTTAAATAAGTATACTTTTAATATTTTTATAGAAATATAAGAGGCGAAGTATTTTGACTTTTTGATGACTATACAATAGGCTGAGTCATCACTAACCTGAAATCTGAAAAGCTCCAAAATCCAAAATTTTGTGATTCTACAAATGGAAAATTCTACAGTTGACTTTATGTGAAGGACTGTAGTTCAAGACAGAGGTACATTAAAAATATTGTATAAAATTACCTTCAGACTGTGTGTATAAGGTCATATGAAATACAAAGGTTATTGTTGTTAGGTCCCCTCAAGTTGGTGTCTGACTCATACAGACCTTACATATAATAGGCCAAACACTATTGTCTTACTTCTCTGCTATTCATAGGGTTTTCAATGGCTGATTGTTTCTTTGGGAGTGGGTTGCTGGGTCCTTCTCCCAAGCCTACAGCACCTGGTGTTCCCAGGTGGTCTCCCATCTAAGGCCTAACCAGGTCCGACCCTGCTTCCCAGATCTGAGGGGATTGGACACCACAGTGGTATGGCTGCAGGCATATTACAAATGTATTTCATGTTTAAACTTGGATCCTATTCCCAAGATATCTCATTATGTATACGTAAATATTCCAAAATCTGAAAAAATAATCTAAATCACTTCTGGTCCTAAACATTTCAATAAGGGATACTCAACCTGTTCTATATTTAGTAGAGGTAAAATGTACATACTTCCACTAAAGAACGATCTTTTTTTTCTCTTTTACAGAACTAACAAATATATTACCAAAGAGTACCATATGCTATATAATCTAAACATTTTTCTCAAATTTTTAAAAAATTAATGATTCTTAGATATTATATTTATTCAAATTTACTCTGGTTTTTGTAAGAGATATTAATAAAGTTTATAAATGAAATGCAAAACATAATCTAATTTAAAATATATATAACAAAAGAAAATAGGTTTTATTAATTTGTCATTGAAATTGTTAGTAATTTCTTTTTCACAGCATAGTCAAGGACAAAGATGATCCAAAGGAGTATCTTAGAAATGCATTTTTTAGTATATGGCTCAAATCAGGAAACAGGATTATCCTTTGGCACAATGGTATATCTGCTAGGATTTTCACACAATTAGAGAAGGGTGTTGGGATGCCAGTACTTTTCATCTATAAATGGTGTTCTTAGGAAATTCTAACAATTATTACTGATCTCTGTTTTTAAAAGATAACAATAAGTTGGGCACCATGGCACACACCTGTAGTCACAGCCACCAGGGAGGCTAAGGCAGGAGGATTGCTGGTTTGAGGCCAGAGGCAGCCTGTGAAAATTACCAAGACCTAGCCTCAAAATAAAAAATAAAAATGTAGTTAGGAGTGCAGCTCAATGGTATAGTGATAACTTAGCATAAACAGGGCTCTGCATTCAACCTCCAATACTCCATAAAACAAATAAACCAAAGAAAACAAAACACTGCTGATATCTATATTTCATTTTTGCTCCGATAATCTTTCTTGATCAGCTATTGAAGAAAGTTGTAGATTTCTAGGATAAGGAGTGCTCATGGTCAAAAATGAAGCAGGGAAGCAATGGTAGAAAGGCTAAATAGAAGGAGAACACTTATAACAACACTAAGGACCTAACATTGAGGCCAGTGATCTTTCAACAAATTCCATTGAGTTCTACCTTTTTGAAGTAATTAAAAACATTAGTCTAAACTAACTTATCTCTATAATGTACAACAAAGTGCATATATGGAAATGTCACAATGAAAAGCATGTCAGAATGAATCACATTAAAGTGTACATTAAAATTTTCCAATTAAAACAAAAAGTCCACAAAACAAAACAAAACAAAACAAAAATTAGCCTAAACTGAAAAGTTTGCAGAAATGTTAAAATGGTCTTATAAAACTGTAGGCTTATCATTTTCAAATTGTTAGTGTCCTTTTTGATCCATGTTCTTATGTTGTTGTTGTTAGGTGCTGTCGAGTCGGTATCCGACCCATAGAGACCCTCTTAGGGATTACAATGGCTGACTGTTTCGGGATTGCCTTGGGAGTGGATTGCCAGGTCCTTCTCCCATTTTTGTGGTGCTGGGAATTGAACTCGGGACCTCAGAGACTGCAGCGCAGCTCTCTACCAACTGAGCTAAATCCCAGCCCTCTATGTTCTTATAGTAACAACAAACAAGTGAAATTGTATAACTGAAAATAATACACTCCATCTTACTCAATTCTTTCTAATTCTCTAAGTGGACGGAATATTTTATTCTAAGATACATCATCATCCTTATAAAAATATTACTCAAATATTTCAGTATTGTGTTTTTTATTCAGTAATTTTATGAAAAATTTAAAGGTATTTTTAACTCATTTTATTATTTGTTTTTAATTTATTTATTAAAAAAATAAAAATTGATGTTAAATTTTCTCAGGCCATCTAAAGATAATTGTATTTCAGAGTAGAAGGGGTGATAAGTTTCTCAGGGTCACAGAACAAATTATTAGAGATGACAAATTATTTTTCTGACCTTCTAAAACCCATAGGTTTCATCAAAATCAATTTAGAACTGTACCTGAGATATAAATGTCTATAAATTCATCAGGAATGAGCTTAACAAGGAAACTTAACAAGCAATAAATAATTTATACAATTTACACTGGAATTAATTGATAGGAATTCTTGGGGTAAAAAATGTCCTTACGAATCTTAAGACTGACTGATATTAGCCTTTTTCTCTCAGAGAAGACATGCAGAATTGTCATATCATGCCTTAAGCCATAGAAGCAATTGTTTATGTGTCCCTTCCCACAACATAGACTAAACAGGAAAAAAAAAAAAACACAGAAATGATTAAAAACAACCTGTTAAAGGTTCCTTTCTGTTATGAAGCATGCTACTTTCTTTTCTTGTTTTAAATAAGGAATAGAGGAAAGCTTATCCTTCTACATTCTGAGCTTAGTAAGAATATCATAATGATTTTACTTTCTGGAAAGGAAAAAAAACTAATCAAAGGCATCAAACATGTCCCGTTCCCCCACAGAAGCATGTAAAACAGGTTTTTTTTTTTTTCCCCTCCTTTATTTCTTAAATCCTGTCTTGACCTAGTTTTGAATCCCTGACTAGAAACCAGTTCCTTTTCTTGTTGGAACAGCTGATTAATGTTCCTGCTGAAAACACTTTCAATATCAGATTCTCAGGCTGCAGCCGTACCACTGTGACATCTGATTCGGTCAGATCTGTCAGATCTTGGAAGCTAAGCAGGGTCGGGCCCAGTTAGTACTTGGATGAGGGACTGCCTGGGAACACCAGGTGCTGTAGTGCCTTGGGAAAAGGACCAAGCAACCCACTCCCAAAAATCAATCTGCCATTGAAAACCCTATGAATATCAGAGAAGCACTGACAATAGTGTTTCCCCTGTTGTACACTGGGTCACTATGAGTCAGATACCGACTTGGTACCTTACAACACAACATCAGACGCTCAAATCCAGGGCTATCATGTGTCTGCTCTTTCATCAGGTTCCTCCTCTCTTTCCCGCAGGCCAAATGCCATGTACCTAGGGACAACCCTATACTTCTAGGAGCCGTGGAGTTGTTCAAGCCAACCTAAAGGCTATCTGTAAAACTCTATACCCTGCTTGCCATACACTGGCTGCTCCCTATGGTCTTTCCTGCTGTTATTCTTTCCCTGGGGAACTTTGCTCCTCTGGAGCTGTGAGTCATCTGCAGGTCTGAATTTCACCTCTCAGGGTGATGTGTCAGCGTGCTGTGCGCGAATATCAAAAGAATCTTTACATCTCCTAGAATGCAGTGTCAACAGGAGCCTGGCTACAGGGGCTGAGCACTCTTCTGTCACCCTCCTGGGACAAGGAAGCTGGCCATGTCTTGGCCAGTGGATATTTATCCAACCTTCAGACACAGGAGAAAGGCAGTGTGAATAACAATGGGCTCGGACAATATGTGTATATTGTTTTAGATTAAAAAAAAAAGGAGTGTCATGCCCTTCTGATTTTATGTTAATAAAGGAGGTAAAAACCAGAGAGGAGAAGAGAGACTTCCTTGTTACTTGCAGATCCTAGAAAAGAAAAAAAGTAGTTTCCTGTTTAATGAGGTGCTGAACTGTGACCCTGATGAAGAATACAGACCATAAGTATTGCTTTAGAAATGTTTCAAGGATTCTGGCATAATTACACAAATTTGGAGAGGAAAATAAATGCACAGCACTCAATGCTATGCTTTACAGGAAACACAGATAATATGGCTCAATTTAAGCAGTGCTTTCAAGCATTTTGGGAGGCCAAAACAATAACTACAGAAAGGCAATGGATATTAGTTGAAGCAATAGATTATAGCTATAATACATACACTAGTATTATATAGTATGGAAAGAAGTAAAGGTCATTTGCTGTTCTTTTTTAGACACTAATGCAACAGCATACATACTCTATGTTTAAATACTCATTCTCTGAATCATGGTAGAGCAGAAGTCTTTTAAGATGGCATGTATATGAATCTGAGCAAAGTACCTCTTTTTAATCTATGACATAGATACAATTGAACAATTGCTTACATAGTGAATTCCTGCACACAGTGCTCAAGTGTATAATTTTTTAACTTCCATTACACAAAATTTTGACTTGCCCATTATATAAATTAAAGAGCAATAAGAAATCGTAGATGATCACTAACTAGTAAACAACTATCCTGGAATTACCATCTAGTGTAGGAGGAAACCTACAAATCTAGGCAATGATTTATGCATTACCTCTTCCTCATCTCAGTCTGGGCAGAGAAGACTCACATTTGAGTCTATCTTATGTCACAGCTGATCTAAGAGACTTTGAATAAATCAGTTATTACTAACTATTACTAACTATTACTAACTATTACTATTACTATTACTCTATAACTTATTCAGATTCTACACTAATGTCATACACTTGGCTACAAGAACCTGAACTCAGATGACAGACAGATCCAGACAGAAAACGATTTGAAAATCATCAGCATACCGCCATCCTGAAAACTGAAAAAGATTTGTGAATCATCAGCATATTGACCTAGTGAAAAACAAAAAGAAACTATTGCGGAGGATACTGAAATGAGTAGGTGGAGAATGGGGAAAGTATAATACCACCATAGCTTAGGGAAGAGAGAAAGTTAAGACTGAGGGCATACTTGATTTCAGTGGTTTTACATGCAATAGGAAAGAATTAAGAATGAATACTTTTTAACTTGTTGTTAGGTGCCATCAAGTCAGATCCGACTCACAGAGACCCTCATAGAGTTTTCAATGGCTGATTATTTCAGGATTGCTTTGGGAGTGGATTGCCATGTCCTTCTCCTGAGGTTTTAACTAGACTTGTCAAAAAGTAAGTCACTGTTGCCTTTAACAAAGCAGTTTTAGATGATATGTGGGAGACCAAATCCAGATTACAGTGAGCTCAGAAATGAACAGAAAGTGAACTGACAAGCTCATAAGCACACAATTATCAGAATGTAATCTTCAAGATATTTAGGAATAGCAGACATGAAGAATAGTAGCTGTTTTAGTCCATTTTGTGCTGCTGTAACAACACACCTGAAACTGTATACTTTATAAAGAAAACAGGTTGATTTAATTCAGTTCTCAAGGTTGAAGAGTATGGTACTCACATCTGTTCCACTCTGGTGATAGTCTCATGCACAATGGCATCACAATGGTGAGAATATGTATAAAAGAGAAACGGCATGTGGCAAGACAGAAAGCAACAGACTAGGGAGGGTCCAGGCTCCCTCTCTTTCTAACAACATGCTCTTGTGGGAACTAAAGTCTTCCTACCAGACCTGACCTACTTCCAGGAGACAACATTAATCCATTCATGAGGGTGGAGACACAATGTCGTTACTAACTCCCACTACATCCCATCTCTTACAAATCCATCACCTCTTCGTGCTACCATACTGGAGTCCAAGTTTCCAGCACATGAACCTTTGAGGGATAAACTATATGCAAACCACAGCAAGAGCTAATGGGATTGAACTCATGATAGTGATGATGAAGAGTGCATGTGTTAGCTAGGAAAGTGAGCAGATTTAAAGACTGATGAAAATGATCCAAAAGTTAAAAATGGAGAGAAAGGAGTAATGACAGAGGGGGAAATTCTACAAGGAATAAGAAGAGAGGAGATCCAGTACACAGGAGATTATAATTATGTTTAAGTAGACAGAGAAATGTCTGTGAATATAAGGAAATAAAACAATTTTATTGATGGTAAATAAATGATAAATTATCTCACTTCTAAAGAACTTTATGTAATATCTCACTTCTAAAGAACTTTATGTAATAGTGTTAAGGATTGGAGGGCTTCTTCCCCAAACTCATATGTTAAGTATCTAATCCCCTAGAACCTCAAATCTTACCTTATTTGGAAATAATGTCATTATAGGATTTTTTTTTTTAGTTGATTGTTTTGTTTTGGTACCATTTTGGGGGTTTTTGAGACAACATCATTCTGGCCCAGATGGTCCTTCTGCCTCAGCCGCCCAAGTGCTGGGACTACACATGTGTACCTCCACAGTGGCTAACATACAGTTTAAAATGGCATCCAATTGAGATTTAGTTAGAAAGCAGCACCCTATAAAGGTGAATGGTGCCTTATTGTTGTCAATAATTGTCAAGTTATTTTGATTTAATACAGAAATTTTAAGTCATGAAGTCTTTATTCTGAACTTGTTATATTGAAAGATTTGCACTTTAATGGTATTATCTTAAGATTTTTCTGTTTGCTTTGACTATCATTGTAAATGATTCCTATTTTTCTAGTGCTACTTTAATTTCATCCAGCTGTGCAACATCTGATACCATAAAAGAGTGAAATCACAGATTATAGCATAATAAAAACAAATCTAGATAGTGAAGGAAATCAATACTGAAGTACATGCAGAATAAATTTAATATTCAACATTCAGTGCGTGCGTGCGTGTGTGTGTGTGTGTGTGTGTGTGTGTGTGTATGTGTAAATATGTCCTAAACCTTCTGGGAAGCACTTCACAGATTGACAGTCCCTCCCCTTCCTATTTCCCTCCTTCCAGGTTTATGGAACCAACTGGAAATGTAGTTTGGGACTCCTGATTTTCATCATTGTAACTCATCATTCATCATAAGAAGAAAGCCCTCAAAATTTGAGTAACTTTCAGTTTATTTCTTCTTTGCGAATCATCTCATTCTTTAAAATGGATTAGTTTCTATCTTCCTGGAAACAAATACCATAATAAAAAACGAAAACAGAAAATTTGTGGTTCTGACTTCTATTCCTGACTTGTTCTCTCTTTTATTAATGAAATTCCTAGAAAAGGAAGAAAATTTATAAGCTCCACATCCTCATTCTCAAATCTGCCCACCAAAAATAAATAACAAATAATTGTTCTATCTTCTTCCTATCTCTGAAAATTGGTTTCAGGCTAGTTACTTAATTGGAATTACTCTCATTAATGTTAAGTTAAAATTTTTTTCAGTCCTCAGCTTGATCGATGTATTTGATTTGGAGTTACAAAAATCCCTGTAAAACATTTCTTCCTTCTGTGTTTCTATACTTTCGATTTCTCTTGTTCAAATTCTTTCATTAGCACTATTTCCCTCTCACTGTCCTTTAAAAGTGAGTATTTCAGCTTGGGCACTGTGGAACATGCCTATAATCACAGCGCCTTCGTGACTGAGGCAGGAAGATAACAAGTTTGAGGCCAAAGGCAGCCTGTGCAACATAGTAAGACCCTAAATAAATAAATAAGGAAATAAATAAGGAAATAAATAACTAAGGGCCTGGGGTTAGAGCTCTGTGGTAGAGGACTTGCTTTGCATGGGAAAGGCCCTGGGTTCAAGACCTCAGTACCACACAAATAGATAGTATTTCTCAGGTTTCTGTCCCAAGCCCTCTCCCAACTCATCTTTAATGCTTTACCTCAACTATGTGCAATTTATTTTACAGCAATTGTGCCTATAACTTAGTACTTACACTCATATATTCCCTCCATCTGCTGGAATCCTGTGCCAAGTTTTTCATTGCCTCCATTGAAATTTCAGAGGAAAAGCTTCAACATGGTGTTTCACCTACACTTCTGGACTCAGTTGATAACATCATTTCCATATAACTTAATGGAGGAACCTGATCAATATTTGATTTAACACTTTTAAGTCTTTCACTTCATTATCTTATTGCCATGTGTCTGATCAGATGTCTGGTTATCCTTGTTTCTCTCTAAATAAGATATCTCTTCCTCTGAGTTTTTCCAATATTTTCTCTTTGTCTTTTGTTTTTTTCAGTTTTAATATGATATGTTCAGGGGTAGTTTTTCTTGTGTTTATCTTGTTTTGTGTTTTGTGAGCTTCTTGGATCTGTCATCAGTCTGGAAAACTACTTGACCATGATGACTTTAAACATTACTTCTATCCCACTTTCATTCTTCTTTACCTGGTATTCAATTATACATTCTTTGAAATTATCCCAGAATCTTTCAATATTCTTTTCTGTTTGTCTTTCCACTTTTTCCCTCTGTGCATATCAGGTGTAGGGTTTCTAATCACATATCTGTGAGTTTGTGGATTCTTTCATCAGCAGGGTCTAACCTACTGAAGAGCCCATCAAATGAATTCATAATTTGTTAATGTTTTTAACTTCCACCATTTCCTTTTGATTATTTTTTAAAGTTTCCATCGCTCTACTTACCTGGTCCATTTGTTCTTGCTTGTTGTTTGATTTTCTATTAGAGCCCTAGACATATTACCTACAAATACTCCTTGCCAAAGTATGGGTAAGTCTGTGTTCTGTCTAGTATGGTTATGCCACATGCTTTGCTTCTTTAGCCTGTGTCTTTTATCCTTGCCTTTGAACATGATTGCATTTTTTTATACACAGGATATGATACATTGAGCAATAATGACTGAGGGAGGGCGAAGTTTTAGGTTAATCTTAAAGAAGTTAAGATAGCTTAATAGTTGCTGTACTTGTAGAGGCCAGAAGCTGGAAATTCCATTATTGTCCTTATTTTCATCTCCTCTGGCATCTTTGTGTTACCCTAAAAACTTCTTAGAGAGTCTGTGCCCCGAGGTTCTTTCACCTATATCCCATACTATTATGCTGGAGTTTTACTGATATGGTGATAAGGAGTTGTGGATGGAAATGACTGTATAATCATATGATTAAATTTTCTTCTTTTAGCAGGCTGGTGTCCTAAGTAGACACAAAGAAGTAACTATCACACTCAGTTTTCCTTCTTCCTTAGTGGCACAGGAAGGCTAGACAGGCTGGAATAGGTAAGTGCCCTTTCCCTTAGGGTTGAAAAGGCTTTGTCTGGCAATGTCTTTTCTGCTGTAGAGTAGGCATCCATATGGACAATGCTAAGGGCACATTGCAACTGGTTACTTTTCCTGTCCCTGCCAAAGACTTAGGAAATTGTTCTGCTTCTCCCTGACAACTTGGTTGAATTCCTAGCAGTAAGATTCATGGAAGTGTTGGGTCTTCCTTGTTAATAAGTTTCCAGGATGTTCTAACACTCAAGCTAGTCCACAGTTGACTCCTGGCAGCTCAACAAAACTACCATATTACTGTCCAGAACTAAACTATCAGTTTATGGATTCAGCAGCTTCTTATTGATGCAAACTGATCTCAGCTGTGATTTTCTGTGTTCACTTATCTGTTTAGACTTGAGGGTAATAGTTTGTCCTGTGTCCATTTCTCAGATGATGATGATGTTGTTGTTGTTGTTGTTGTTGTTGTTAGGTGCCAGTGAGTCTTGTCCAACTCATAGTGACCCTGTGTATAGCAGAATGAAACACTCCTCGATTCTGTGCCAGGCACAGGATCTTATTTATGTTTAAGCCCATTGTTGCAGATACTGTGTCAATCCATCTAGTTGAGTGTTTTCCTTTTTTTCGTTGACCTGCCACTCATTTCTCAGACAGGCCCAAGAAAAATGGTTGATTTTCAGTTTGTTCAGGTTTTTTTTATTATTGCAAAGACAAGAGTGATGACTTGTTAGAAGTCTTTGAGTTCTCTCCTTTCCTCATATTTTATGTCTGACAAGCCTCTGATTCTAAAATTCTTTTAATTCCTGTCCTCTCTATAATTATCATTGCTGTTGTCTTCATTTGGACCTTTACATGTGGTCAGCCCTCACCAAAAGTTTCATAGTGCTTTTCTTGCCTTTGTTTCAACAGTCGCTGCTAGGGCTTTAGTAGAGATGTATATGCACTTCTCAACTTCCTTATTAACATAAACTATTTGAGGATGGGAGTTGTACTTTATGTTTCCACATCCCAATCATCTAGTCTAATAACTTTCACAGAGAGTTCAGTAACTATCAAGTGAGTGGACAGATGAATGACATCTACTCTCCTAGGTGAAAAACTGGGCTGACATTTGAAGTTAAAATTGGTTTTTATTTCCTTAGATTAGTCCAGAAATTCCTTCAGGGAAGATATTTTGCCAACAAACACATTCCATTACTGATGCCCCTAGCTGCCTCCTGGTGGTATTCTAATTAGAAATTCAATGAGGGCAGAGCAAGAAATATGTTGTATAATCAAGACTCTGATTTTTTTAAATCTTGGACAATTTATCCCTGAATACTCAAGAAACTTTATCAGGAAAAAATTTCACTGCCTTTCATAGTATTAAAACTGTTGAGGAGAATATTCCCTAATAGAAATGTTCTTCATTTTATTTGTGTTGCCCTATCCAGTATTTGGGCTGGGATTTAGCTCAGTTGGTAGAGCACTGTGCTGCAGTCTCTGAGGACCCGAGTTCAATTCCCAGCACCACAAAAATGGGAGAAGGGCCTGGCAATCCACTCCCAAGGCAATCCTGAAAGAGTCAGCCATTGAAAACCTATGAGGGTCGCTATGAGTCGGATACCGACTCGACAGCACAACAACAACATTCAGTATTTAACACTGCTTTGGTTCATAGCATTCTTTTCAATGAGATTCTATTTTTTATAAAGTACTTCACAATCATGATTATTGTCTTTTATAAATAAATAGAAAACAGAAATAGAAAAGTGACTTACTGAAGGCAATTATAAAACTTACCAAAAGAGCTAGAAGACTCAATATTTCAATAGCAAAACATGATTTCATGCATAGACACAATAGCTATAGGAAACTGAGAAAAATACTGAAATTTTAATTTTTCTTAATATCTGAGTCAAGACTGCACAATACATATATAGATATACGCTTTTAAAGAATATAAGAAAATGCTGTATGAACCATCTCATCATTTTTTAGCCTTACAAGGAAAGTGAACAATTTACCTCATTTTCATGCGTCATATTTTATCACAAAAAAGCCCTTTACAGTTTAAGTTCTAGTTAAGAAAAGATTGCCCACTTTGTACCAGGGGCCCATCCCTTAAGTAAATTTGATTTTACAGAAACCCTATGGATGAAGTTACATTACAGCACTAAGATTTTGTAGAAAAGTGATGCAGAGAAGCTGTGGAAACCAAGATTTCACATTTATACTTGCATTAAAACAGGTAGCACATCATACTTGATGAATCGAACAGTACATGATTGTTCCTGAAGGGAATAAAATTTTTACAGAGAGCATCCTTTCTAATCTGGATTCCCTGGGTTCCTGGTGTCTTGAATATGACACACACATTGATAGATCAGTGAATTTAGATTACCTTTACAAGGTATGTCCATAAAGTAAAAAGCAAAGACAAAAAAAAAAAAAAAAAAAAGGAAAAGAAGGGATTCCTGGCAAGTCACGTCCTCAGGGCATCTGTATTGGATGGCACCTGCAACTGTAAGTAAAAAAGATGCATACGTAAAAGTGGTTTAAACAGAAAAGATATTAGCATACAGAATGAGGTGACTAGAGGAAGGCAGTTACGGAATCAGTTAATTAGGTGACACAGTAACATCATTAAAGGTCCAGAAATAATCTGAGTTTTTTCTCATTCATCCTGAAAGGACTGATATTATCAGGCTTGACCATTCAGTTTTAGGAATGCAAACTCACATCCAAAAAACACATTATCATTCAACTGTATTTAACAGTGAGAAGGACAATTTCTCCTCACAAATATACTTTTCATCAAATACAGATTCTATATTCTGATGCATTCTTCATGACTGAGTCACACGAGGAAGGCTTGGCTTCTAGGGAACATCAGGTATTTTTTAGCTATAGGCTCAGTGTGCCTGCAGCCGTACCACTGTGGCATCTCACCCGTCAGATCTTGGAGGCTAAGCAGTTTTGGGCCTGGTTAGTACTTGGATGGGAGACCGCCTGGGAACACCAGCTGCTGTAGGCTTGGGAGATGGACCCAGCAACCCACTCCCAAAAATCAGTCCATTATTGAAAACCCTATGAATATCAGAGAAGCACTGACAATAGTGTTTCGCCTGTTCTTCGTAGGGTGGCTGTGAATTGGACACTGACTCGAGGGCTCCCGACACCACCACCACTAGGCTCAGTGTCAAGGAAGCCTATCTCTGAGGGGAAGGTATCAACAAGATAACTGCTATAGAGTCTGATATTATAGGATGATACTTAACTCTTAGGGTAAGTCTGCTATGAGACTGCATTCTTTTATTTTTTTCCTTCTTCTTTTTGCAGTACTTAAGGTTTTAGCCCACGGCTTTGCACATACTTTGCAAATTCTCTACCACTAGAATACACCTCTGGATCTTTTTCGAATTTTCTTTTGTTTTTGAGTCAGAGTCTCCCTAAGTGACATAGGCTGCCTCTGGCCTTGAACTTGTCATCTTCCTGCCCCCACCTCTTGAGCTGCTGGGATTATAAGTATGCCACCCCACCTAGCTAAGATTGTATTCTTGTAACTTTCACACTTCAGTATTTTTCATTCAACAACATATTTAGGAATAAGTGGATATTGAGTGATATGTATTAAACAAGTATGTAGTTGCAAAGAGGAGGCTGAAAGGATGTTTACAGTTTTAGCTCAAAAGAGAGATGCTGTTTAAATGTCATATAAGAGTGTCATGTGAGAGAATTATTAAGTACCAGGAATTCCAACCAAGTCTTTTTGTAATGCTTGATATCTGAAGATAAATATGCTGTTGTAAGAAAAAAAGAAAACAATAAACTAAGGCAACCAGAGTTATAAAAGGGAACACAAAAAGTTCAAAGAAGTAAAAAGCTATTTAGAATGGATGAAATAAAAAATACAATGAGACAGAAAGATGCTTGTAAATGCTATAAAATAAGCCATATCTTTTATGCTACTTAGACTTGAACTTAAGGATATAGGAAATGAATGAAGTAGTAAAGGGTATTTAGTAGGGACATGACATAAGGTTTGTATAAATCTGAATGGGAGATGCATGGTGGGAAGTAAGGAGAGCAGACAAAGTTGTCTGCTTTGTAGGCAAAGAGGATGCCTACTAGTAGGTTATATTTGAGGAAGGAAATAGCAGCACTTTTAGCTAAGCTGATCACAGTGACTATAAATTACAGATTTTGGTCCAAGTACTCTAAGAAAATTTTTAACTACCCTCTAAAATGATTTTTTAACCAAGTTTTATAACTTGATTTTTAAATACATATGAGCAAACGCGGGGCTGGGATTTAGCTCAGTGGGTAAAGCACTGTGCTGCAGTCTCTGAGGTAATGAGTTCGATTCCCAGCACCACAAAAATGGGAGAAGGACGTGGCAACCCACTCGCAAGGCAATCCCAAAACAATCTGCCATTGAAAACTCTATGAGGGTCGCTATGAGTCGGCCATGACTGGACGGCACCTAACAACAACAACATGAGCAAATGCATTAGTCAGCTTTCTATTACTATGACAAACACCTGAGGTAATCAGCTTAGAGAGAGAACACGTTTGTTCTGGCTCATGGTTTAGAGGTTCCAGGCCATGATCCACTGGCCCTTTTACCTTAGGACTGTGGCAGGGTGACACATCATGCTGAGCCTGACGGTGAGCCAATACCACTCACCTCACAGCTAGGTGAGCCTAGGGTCTCACGGTCCCCCTCCAGTTTCCACTCCCACTCAGCCCTACCTCCTGAAGGTTCTTCCACCCACCTGTGGTGCCCTGGGCTGGGGACCAATCCTTGCACACATGGGCCTTTGGAGACCCTCCAGACCAAGCTCAGTTGCAAATTTATTCAATGTAGTTTAAGAAATAGTTTTTAGAAGTCAACCCAGAGCCTCCAGTCCTTATTTCTGAGAGCTCAAGAGGAATCGTGAACAATGTAGGGTTCCCTTAGCATAAACCAGCATCCCACACACGGTTCATTTGCTTCCCACAGTCATCTGCATCCTCCCCAAACACACGGGAGGATACAGGAAAAATATGTAATCTCTAGAGAGCTGGTTCAGGAAATGATAGATATTATTTGTTAGTATATTTGTGTATTGATTTGGTTTAGTTTCCTATAAGAATGCATTTTCAATGATATACTGCCTCTAAATGGTGAACTCAGTTACAATAAATTCTGCTTCCACTGCATTTTTACAGCAAGGCTAACCTGCAATCATCCAACAAGAGATACAGCTATCCATGTACTCATGCACATCCTGCTTTCAAATCAATCTTCTCCAACATGTTTTTCAAATATATTGTGTCTCTTTCTATTCAGGGACTTACTAATACATGGATACAGTATAAATCTCCTTCCTATCATAGTCTTCAAGTTGCCACTGGTCTGTGAAATACAGATGCAAAAAAATTAGTTTTTTCTAGGCCTGAATTTTCTACTTTTTGCAGTAATAATTTTAAGCAGAATAGTGTTCATGATAATATAATTTGAGTTATGTGGTTACCTGGCAAAAATAATGCTTATATTTTTGAGAGAAGTATATGAAAGTAGTTTAATAAATGCATTCAATCAAGAGGCAGTGAACTGTCTGCTTTTAAACTCCCAGAAATTAAACCAAATGGATAAGAGGACATTTAAAGGAAAAGAGAACTATTATAAACGAGATCAGCTAATATGTATTTGGTTTTAACTTATCCCAGGCATTCTGAACTTATTGTCTTATTTAACTCTTGCAATTTCCTAACCCTGACTTAGGAAAATTTATTTCATGAGTAAGCATTGAGAACCTGATGTTAGCATGGCATGGTGGCTGTCTATAATCCCAGTGACTTGGGAAGTAGAGGCAGGACAATCGCAGGCTCAAGGCTAGAGGCACCCTGCATAACTTAGTGAGATCCTGTCTCAAGATAAAAATAAAAAGTAGGCTGGGGGTACAGCTCAGTGGTAGGGCACTTGGAATGCATGTGTGAAGCCCTGGGTTCAATCCCTCAGTACTACAAAAAAAGAAAATGTAATATTACAAATGAGTAAATATTGCACTAAATCTTTCCAAACTACCCAGTAATAGCACTGGGTTTGGCTGCAATGTCTTGCTACTCTAATATGATGCTATGTTGTTGCCTTTTTCATAACACATTTATAATATAAAATACATTATAATATCCCAAGTATTTTTAAGTGTTTTAAACATATTCCGGCTTAGTTAATACAGCAAATCTGCTGGGTGGATACTGAAGATATTAACACCTATTTTATACAAATGAGAAAGCCAAAACTCTAGGAAGTTTAAACACATCTTCCAAAATCACAAAATTAAATTATGTGCATAGCGATAGGTCATGGAGTTTTCATTTCAACCTATATGTTCTGACATCCAAGTGCACAGTTCAACTTATCCATGATTAATAACAGAAATAGTGATGAGAGGTCAGAAGAAAACTAAGTGAGGAAGGAGAACAGGAAGTGCTGGGAGTGAGTCTTCAGAGTTCAACAAGCTATGTTAAAGGCATTTTTAAACTTGTCCAATAGCACAGACTCACTAATTCATTTATAGACTTATTCAAAAATACTTTCCAAATGTCTACTTTCTGCCAAGGATGGCATTGTACTTCTGGAAAAAAACAGACTTTCAGTTGAGAATTGAGAAGAGGAAGTTGACTAAGGGTTACTGGAGTGTCTGGAGTGGGGCTATGAAGGAACAGCAATGCAAAGGGTAATGGTACTTCAAAATAAGAAATGTCCTGACCTTTCTCAAATACCTTACTCTCGTCATATTTCAGTGTCCACATGTGTTAAAAGTGGTGAAAAGTCATGCTTACTTTTTGATTGTTGTAAATGTTAACCTGTGTGTGGAACACTAACGTGTTGATATGAGTAAGTAAGGAGGAGGATCTGACTTCCAAGTCATCCATAAGTATTAATTATTGAGCCTTAAATAAATACTGGATATGACAAGCCATGTTTCCTCTTAACATTAAAATCTATTACCAAGATTTATTCAGTATATACCAGCTTTTAACAGTGTCTATTAATTAGATCTACTGACTGGAGCAAGTCTTTCCCAAGCAACTATATTCAAAACAAGGTCACCTGGACTCTGAAAATTTCCTAAGGCTTATGAACAATTTTCTATTATCTTTGAAATATCTTTCAGGAAATTTACTTCTTTTAATAAGAGGTATTACAATCAACATTCTTCCACTCAGCAGCATGTCACTATTGTTTCTTAGCAAACTAACAGGTGATCTTTCAGGATTGTCAAAATAAAAAATGAGGTTTTCCAACATTGGGTAAATATTAAGGACTAGAGCACAAAACATATCTATTTGATTTCAGGAGAGCTGAACTAGGATTATAAAGAGAAATTGGTTTATATGATATTATTTTATATTAACATTTTTAATAGCAGATTTTCTATCAGTAGTACTTTCTGCATTTTGGGACACACTATTTAACACCCCTAATTTTACAAATGAAGATACTGAATTAGATTCTGATACATTACTTTCTCAGGGCCATAGGCTAGATAATAGAGAAGGCTACACTGATGTCAGGGCCTCTAACTGTTCACAGGATTGAGCCAACTCACCTTCACATACAATGGGAACTGCCTGCCAAGTAAGCCTAGATTGGGGGACATTTTGCTAAGTGACAGATTTACTAACCTTCTACCCACTAAAGAATATTTTAAAGAATGACACATTAGCTAAAATTTCATTAATGCATATGTTTGAGACCGTATTAAATCTCTAAGTTAAAATGTGAAGACCTTGTCCCAGAATAACCCATTGCTAGTGTATTAACACCAGATATAAGGTGCCATGGGAACAAAGAAAGATCCAGGATTCCACAGAGTGCTCTTTATTGGAAACTTATGAACAGAAGTGTGATCACAGCAGCAAAACCGATGCATGCCTGAGATTGGGTCAAGAGGAGGGGTTACATAACGGTCAGGCCGAGTGACTTCACTGAAGCCAGAATACACCTGGCTTATCTGAAGCTGGTATCAGGAAGTCAAGTGTATTTCCAAAGCCCCACATCCCACTCTGATGGTTCTGCTTATGTATGGTTGCTGGGAACTTATGTGGGACATCTACCAGGGTTATGCAGTGCCAAACACAGCAGTTATGACTCACTATGTCTGTGATCAGGTTAAACTGGACCCATACTTGCCTGTTCATAGTTAACCCATCACCATCCTGTTAATTTCAAATTCTACATATTTATAATTTATCTATCTATCTGTCTATCTCTCAGCAGTAATGAAGTCCAGAACAAGAATTGTTATGTTTAAAAACCTCACATTATAATGAGGATAACAATCCCTTTAAATGATCTTCTTTACTGACACTTGTTTTTTAGAAATGTTCTTTCCATACATTACAATTAACAACCACATTTAACAGCCTTATCTCTTTAACTGTAAAATCATCTCTAGAATATAGGTGTCCGTTGCCAAACTATTTGTAACTAAATGGAGTAATAATTCTTAGGTTTGATTATGTCCCTCACAGAATTGGAGAAGAGTTAATAGAAAATTAAATTATATTGACATTTTGAGAAGATACACCAGCCCTGTCTAGAGAGGGAAAGAGCTGTGTTTTTATCACTTGATCTCAAGTACTCAGTTCTTCATTCTCTCATGATCTCTGGGAGGAATATGAGTAGATTCATTCAATTTTAGTCTTCAAAATGCTGAAGAGTTATTATTTTGCAAGGGATCATGTTTTTGTTTGTTAAGTCAATTATACATGAACTCAAACAGAAAAAGGATTTTGTCGATAAATAGTCGAGGCAGAGTATAGAAGCTACACATTTCATTTAAAGCACTGATCAGAAATTTTTAATTTTTAACTTACAACTACAAAGTCTTCTTGATTCTGTGGCAGTCCATTTTTAAGGCTAGGAATTTTACTCTTACAGATCCTATCAACAGACTTTTTGGAATAAGAGTGGGTGAGATTAATGAGCTTATTATAATTCATTACAAAGTGGTATGTGGATGACTGCCTACTTTAATTAGTTTTATAACTGTAGGAAATTGTTTCCTATGCCAGGATCCTCACCAAGCATGCCTGGAAAACATGAGAGTAGTAATCAGAATTGATGGGAGGTGCCTTTCATTAGGCAATATGGCTAACAGCACTTATAATGAGCAAGGAGGGTAGTGAAGAGACAGACGTGCCAGCATCCAGCAAAAAGGAATTTATTAGATCAACTATTTTTGTGAAGGAAAACACAAAGTGTGAGACTTCAAAATATTGCAGTTGCACACAGGGTGCAAGACTCATAGCAAAAGGTTTAAATGTGTCAAGTTTATCCAATAAACCTCAATGCAAATTTTCTATGACTTATATCATAAAAACTAAATCTTTCCACAGTGCAAGTATTTCTTAACCCTCACTATCCCCTCAAAATAATGCATCTACATGTAACTTTGAGCAAAAAGGAAAATCAAGTCTAATTGTAAACCCAAATATACAACATATTTCAGATTAGATGAAACATGGAGAATATACAAATGCATCTCATAGGAATTGACTAGTAAATTCTGATTAATAAAAAATATTCTTTTTAATGCTCTTAACTCTTTACCTGAGAGCAAAAGTCAATTTTATATCATTTCATAATTAAGATTTGGCCTTAAAATATTATTTTACCATATGATATTAAGTATTGTCTAGTAAACATGATTATAATTTCACTGATCAAGAAATAAATGTCATTAGCTTTTTACACATATTGGCAATATACTGAAATATCTGATCATTTGATTTATCCTTTACTTCTGAGTACATTTTTTCAATGTTTAAAGTGATTTCTCTAAATATGTGAGCTACAAACTCAAAACATTCTGTTGTTTCCTCTGCTATTACAGAACTTATGCTATTGCATTTTGGGGCAAGAACTACAGTTTCTAGCCTTTTCCATATGTATTTTGTTTTCAGTAGAAGTATTCTAATTATAAAGCACTACAAACCAACAAGATATCATTAATCAAAAAGTACAGAACATACTAATTATTTGGCATTCTGTATAATATCACCTAAATTGGATACAGTGTAACTGTAAAAATATGGAAATGAGGTAGAAAAGCATTTAAGTATTTTTTTATGCCTGACTAGTCTTATTAAACACCACTGAATATACCTAACCATCATGACTAATAACAGCTCTAAGAAAGAACCTCAGTTCTACACCCCAAGTATCTTTAGTATCCTCAGGAAAGTTGTTACATGTTTCCCATTAGCTTTCAAAATTAACTGCACATCTGTTCTCCCAGCACCTGGGTGAGGGAGATGAGAGGACTGGGAGTTTGAGATAGGCCTGGGTTACAGAGCAAGACCTTGCCTCAAAAAAAGGAGAAAAAAAAATACTCATTGCAAATATTATGGTTTACTATTTTATGACATAATGATTTAGTATACAAGAGTGCCATCTATTGCTTTTGCTAAAGGCAAAAGAGCATGATAAAATCAAACAATGCATATGACACAAATTAAGATGGGGTAATCACATGTCATAATGAAACCCATTAAGTTGTACATTAAAAATTTCCAATAAAAAATGGAGCTGTACTAGCATAGAACCTACCCCATCCTCCAATACTTTAAATTGTTACTAAATTACTTGTAACACCTCTTAAATGCTATGTAAATTATTATTGTTCTGTATGGTTTGGGGCATAACGACCACAAATAAAGTCTATATATATTCAGTAAAAAAAAAAATGATCAGGGTAATCAGTAGTATTAGTGATGTTTGCACATTTTGTATTTATTTTTTAAACATTCTTTTTGGTAGTAGATTTCATTTTGTTAGCAACATAGATTATTGAGTTTTTGGTAGAAGAAAATATAAAAACTTGGGAGAATAAAGAGTATTTTTCCTTTTAGATCATAAAAGTGAAGGATATTCAGAAAAAAAGACACTTAATATATAAAATCATTTTCTAACACAAAGAGAAAAGCCTATTTTTCTTTAAGAGGAAATCAATTTTAACAGACAAGTTGCAGTAATTCTGCCAGAATGTTCTTGAGATTAGAGAATGATTTGAGGTTTCATTTTATCTGCTATACCACAACTCAAATGCTTGAATTCTACAACTGTAGGCTATGCATGGAAATGTTTTAAAGTAGCAAGCAATGTGATGATTGATAGATATCTCATAAAGTTATAATTCCTTGTCAGTCTTTCCAGTGACAATGAAATATTTGCATTTTATTCCAGAAGTATACCTATCATTTCCTGAGAAAATTTACCTATCAGAATACATAGAATAGTCATCTAAAACAATAAACATATTAATCATGTCTTTGACCTATCAATAAGTCTTAATTTTTACAATAAGTAGTAATTGACTTGAAATTAGCCATAGATTTTTTCTCACATTTGT
>VMDO01004374.1:0-14848 GCA_007922755.1 Pedetes capensis
TCATTCTTATCTTCCCTCCCCCCCTTTTAATGTGATCTGACCTTTGAATAGGATTTTTCCTTCTTGTAATTTTGAGTCAGCTCTCTCATATGAGTGAGAACATGTGTTGTTTCTCTTTCTGAGCTTGTGTTCGTTCACTTAAAATAATTTTCTCTAATTCCATCCATTTTGCTGCAAATGACCCTATTTCATTTTTCTTCTTAGAAATGTTTTGTAACCTCAGGAGTAGAAACTTTTATGCTTCTGTGGATAAGACAAAACCCAAGTGAGAATAGAAAGGATGTATGTGTCATCTCACTTATTTGGTGTTGAGGGTATTCTCCATCCCAGGGGAAGTACTCAGATTTTGGGGTGCAAGGAGGCCTGTGATGTCTGCAGGAATGCAAGCAACTCTATAACCTGCTCTACTCAGAGGCAGAAATACACAGGAAAAAGGCTTGTTTGGGTAAAAGTGTGGCTCACAGCCAGGCATGTGCCCCAGCTATGCCCCAGCAAGGCTGGTTTAGCTTGTGCAGCTCCTGAAGCTGCCCAAGTCACTGTGTCCTTACTGTAAGATGGTCAGCAGGGTCCACATGAGGAACTGCCCTGTAGCTCAGAGGATAGCATGTGCCTCGTTGGTCCAAGAGTCACTGATGCCCTTATTGTAGTCACTGGGATTTTAGTGTGTATGCACTTATGCAAAACCATGTTCATGTGCTTGTGCACACATAGGTACATGTTTGTGCATGCATGTTTTTATGTATGTAGATGGTGGGTGCATGCACATGTATATATGTTTGCCCATATGTCTGTGCACATGTGTCTATGTGTTCCCATGCATGTGTGTGTATGTGGAGGAGTCATGTTATTATAGAAAAGGATGCTTGACTCTGAAGAGGGCTTGGAGTATGAGCAATATTGGGATGTGCAGGGGATCAGGGTGTTTCTTGGCTTCTGGGCCCCAGGTGCCTTGCCTCTTCCAAGGGTTTCAGGGAGAGAAGTTTCTAGGCCTGTGACAGATTTGGGTTCCAATGATGTTCATCATTCTTTCAGCACCTGAGTGCTGTGAGGCTTTGTGATGAGGGTGTCCTGAATTGTCACCTTCCTAGAGCAGATCCTCCCCCTCTTGTAGACATAGCTCCTCAGGGACTTGGCCACTCACAGCCCCACAGAGCTGTCTGCCAACTCCTGGAGAAACTGGCCATGGTCTGAGGCAGCAGGACTCTGGGGGCCACTTTCCTAGAGATGAAGAAACAATCTGTTTAGACCACAGATACAGAAAACTATCCACATCAAATGTGTGGCTCACTGAGTTATTATAAGGCAGACACTACTTTGGCTCAGAAACAGGATGGCACCAGCTGATGGAAGCCTTTTCTGTAGCCTGTCTGACCACAGCTCCTCCCTTGTATCCTGACCTACTGACTGTGCTTTCCTTTTTATAGTTTTGTCACCCAAAATGCGTTCTTGGACACTATGACTTACTCTTTCTCATTGTAATTTTTCCATGTCTTCTAAGTTTTTCTTAACCTACTGGTTTGTGTTCATCCCTTTCATTTCCTTAAACTTTGTTTTAGCTTCTGGCTTTCTGTCCTTGGGGTTCTATGTGTTTCCCACAGATAGGCAGTAAGGTCTTAAGGTGAGACCAGGCTGTGGTTGGACTCTTTGGCAAGAATGAAGGAAAGGCAAATGTTTCCTGTCATGATTTTAGAAGCTGCCAACACTTAACGTGATTTTTGGCCTTTTGTTTAGGCCTTTTGTTTTTATTTTTTTATAGTTTTTAAGTGATTTTAAAGATTGTGGCACAAGGTGATGCAGAAAGGTGTCCATATGTTTTCTTCCCTTCTTTTTGGTGTTTGGGCCTTGGGCATGCTAAGTATGTGCTCTACCACTGAGCTAATGTTCACCCAAAGAGCTCATGTGTTAAACACACAACTAAGCTGGGTGCAGTGGCGCACACATGTAATCCCAGTGACTTGGGAGGCAGAGGCAGGAGGATGAGTTCGAGGCCAGAGCCATTATGGAGACCCTGTCTCATGCTAAAAAATAAGAAAAGGGGGTGGGGATGCAGCTCAGTAGTGGAAGAGTGCCTTGTGTTCAATCCCCCAATACTGAAAACAACAACAACAACAACAACAACTAGATGAGGCATTGTCTTCAGGTGCACCCCTATTTCAGGATACTGGACAGCTCCAGCTCTGCAAGGCTCCCACAGGGCCCCCGACAGGTGACCCCCAGGGCAGCCTCCATCATGTAGATCAGTGCTACCCGGGTCTGAGCTGCTCCCTGCAGGCTCCTGCTGTGCCCTCTGTTTGTACCTGGCTTCTTTTGCTCACTCATGTCCACAAGGTTATGCTGCTGTTGCTGGCCCTAGTAGCTCTGTTTCCCCTGCCATGTGCTGTGGGAGGCCTTCGCACCACCTGCACTTATCCAGCTACTGGTGGCTGTGGGCGACTGTGTGTCACTTGGAGACCACTGTATACACAGCCCATGTCTCAGGGGCATGTGGGATGTGCCGGAGTGAGGGACAGCAACTGATGCTCACCTCCTGTGTCTGCAGCTGGTGTTTGACTACCAGCCAGGTGACATCTTCGGTTGTGTGGCCGACATTGGTTGGATCACAGGACATAGCTACGTGGTATATGGACCCCTCTGCAATGGAGCCACCAGCATCCTTTTTGAGAGCACCCCAGTTTACCCTGATGCTGGTGAGGATGAAGACCCTGGGGGGACATAAGGCTGGAAAGAAGGTTCATGGATGGCCTGGTGGGGCTCTGGTGAGGCAGGGAATCTTGTGCTCCCATTGAGCAGAGGCCAAGTGGATAGCAGAGCTGCAGGACCTTGAGCCCTGTGGGATGCTGGAGTCTGGCCAGTCCACAGGAAGACTGGCTGAGTGTCAGGAGGGAGTCTGGTTAGGGGCCAGAGGACATCTCACCTGAAAACCACCCATCCTGGCTCTCATGCCTTAACTTATGCTGCCTGCCTCTGGCCACCACCTAGTACTGTCTCTCTCACCTCTGGTCCCCTCCTCTGCCCACATTGGCTCTTTTCGAAGCCCAGGCCCAGCCACCTTCCCTGGCTGCCATCAAAGCCTTCAGGCTATGCATGGCCTGGAGCTGCATCTGTCACATTGAATGTGGTGGTAGTGGGGATTTGTGTGGGTCAGGGATGTGTGCTGGGCATGTGGCCTATGCTCTGCAGTTCTGCGGCAGCTGTGCTGTGACTAGTCAACGCTCTATGGGCTGTTTAACCATGACTGTGCCCAAGTTCCACATGATTTAATAAAATCTGCAGTGATGACCCTTTGAACAGGCTCCTGGCATGTGGGG
This sequence comes from Pedetes capensis, assembly GCA_007922755.1. Lineage (NCBI taxonomy): Eukaryota > Metazoa > Chordata > Mammalia > Rodentia > Pedetidae > Pedetes > Pedetes capensis. The sequence goes on from VMDO01004374.1 coordinate 3,309, forward strand.
ACCCCAAGTGGACATGATCATCCCAGGCCAGGTACAGACCATCCTGCCCTGCCACTATCGACATGGGGAGCTGGAAGGCTGCCTCTGGGGCTCGGTCCCTAGAGCTCTCTTCCAGCTCCCAAGGAGGGTCGAGTCCCTCTTTTGTGACCCCATGCGGATGTGCGCACCTACCCAGCTCTCAGTCCCTCTGGGCTTGTCTCCACACATGTAAAAGGGATCACGTCTGGTGGTAGGTCGGTATTGGGAGATGGTGCAGAGGTTAAGGATCAACCAGTTCTATGGTGCCCCGACTGCTGTCCGGCTGCTGCTGAATTATGGTGACGCCTGGGTGAAGAAATACGACCGCTCTTCCCTGCGCACCCTGGGGTCAGGTGAGTGTGGTGAGCGGGAAGGTGGACCTGTGTGGGCTGTCAGGGCCAGGGTGGCTCAGCACGGACAGGGCTCTGCCAAGTTGGCAGTGGGGCAGGGTTGGCCCTGAGCAGGGGGCGGCTGGTAGGTAATGATGTTACTGCTGCAGTGACAGTGGGTCTAAACTGGTGAGCATGGACCAGATGCCAGCCCTGGGTAGACACAGAGAAGATGGGTCAAGAACATGAGGGCAGCAGCGGGCTTCCTTTCCACTGAGGTCTAAGGTAGGCCAAATGCACGACTGTCAAGTGCTGAGCTTGAAGAGTGCTTCCCCACGTACGCAGATGGCCACCACTCACATCAGACCACAGAGCAGGAGAACGTAGACTGGAATGTAGATGTTGGCCTAGCTTGTAGAAGGCTCCCTTCAGCAGGACCCACCGAGACCACTGTTTGACCTTTGTGTTTTGAACTCCATGTGGGTGGATGGGGGATCACACAGTGTGCTGTTGTGGGTAGCAGTGCTTTGCTTATTTTCGTGGCTGTGCTGTGCTCTGACTTATTCATCTCTGTCAGCTCTGGCTGTTATGAACAGGGCTGCTGGGATTGTCCTAGTACATGCCCATTTTTGATGGGCATCTCTGTTATTTCTGTGGGGCATATGTCAGGAATCAAATTTTTAGACGATAGGGTAAATATATCTTTTTCTACATTGCACTTTGCTCCTGATAATTGTCCAAAGTAGTTGTATGGGGTGTGTTGTTGTTAGGTGCCGTCAAGTCGGTGTCTGACTCATAGCGACCCTATAGACAATAGGCGAAATACTATTGTTAGTGCTTCTCTGCTGTTCATAGAGTTTTCAATGGCTTGTCTGTCTGTCTGTCTGTCTGTCTTTCTTTCTTTCTTTCTTTCTTTCTTTCTTTCTTTCTTTCTTTCTTTTTTTTTTTGTTGGGGTGGGGGAGTGGATTGCCAGGTCCTTCTCCCAAGCCTGCAACACCTGGTGTTTCCAGGTGGTCTCCCATCCAACTACTAACCAGGTCCAACCCTGCTTAGCTTCCTGGATCTGATGGGATCAGATGCCACAATGATATGGTGGCAGGCTTGTATGGGGTATATACACTCTTAAATATTAAAAGAAATATCCCAATTGCTTCTCAAAATTTCTGGGCCAGATTATACTCCTGCACTGTACATGATATCCTGTTGCCCCTACATTCTCGCCAATTTTCTGCTTTTGACCCTCTGATGGTGAAAGTACCTCATTGTAATTTGCATTTCTCTGATGACCACAAACACGGTGACCTCATGGCCTTTCCCGGTTTCTCTGTATGTCCTTTGGCAAAATAAATGCTCCTTTTGGTTTCTGGTTTCCCTGAGGCCTGTTAATTTTCCCTCCTGTGTGATTTCAGTGGGAGAACCTATCAACCACGAGGCTTGGGAGTGGCTCCACAAGGTGGTGGGGGATGGCAGATGCACACTGGTGGACACCTGGTGGCAGACAGGTGAGTGTCCCCGAGGAGGAGTCAGGTTAGGCCTGGGGAGCTAGTCTCCAGCCAGCTCCCAGGCAAGGCTGAGATGTGTCCAAGCTCTCGGTAGCCAGTGCAATGAGTCCCACTTAGCCTGAGTCCCTTTGGCCCGGGGTTGCTAGCGGGGGGAACTTGGGGTGGAGCCTGGCTGTGTTCCCAGCTGCTGATGGTGCATGTGAGCCTCGGTTTCCTGAGCAGTAGAGTGAGGGTGCTCTGCATGGCCTCTGGTGGAGATGAAGTCAGGTGGCCTGGCTAAGGTGAGCAGCACTGGGCTTGGTATGCAGAAGGGCCTCAGGGTTCGCTTTTCTTTGTAGACCTTCCTTCCTTCCTTCCTTGTTTGCACTGATGGAGATGGAGTCCAGGGCCTCATGCATGTAGACATCACTCTACCACTGAGCCACACCCCAGCCCCAAGGGTCCCTTTCTGAACACAGCCACATCTGAGGGACAGGTGCTATTGTTCAAAGGACTGGGAGTCCAAATTTAAATTTTAGGGGAAAGAGGAAGCTTTTCTGTCACCTTTCATTTTGATTTGCCCCCCTCTCTTGACCCTCAAGCATCTGTCAGCTTGTCATGCTATGGGGGCTTGTGTGTTGCTGTGTTGCTGAAAGCTATGCCACTGGGATTTCAAATACCAGCAGGGCCACCCATGGTGGACAGGTTTCAGCTGAGCTTCTAGAGTAAGACAGATGAGGCAGAAGGACACAGCAGCCCACTCCTGAAATAATCAGCCATTAAAAACCCTACGAATGCCAGGTGCAGTGGTGCATGCCTATAATCCCAGCTACTTGGGAGGCAGAGGCAGGAGAATAGCAAGTTTGAGACCAGAGGGAGTCTGTGTAATTTAGTGAGACCCTATCTCAAAAAAGTAAAAAATAAATTGGCCGGGGGTGCAGCTCAATGGTACAGCATTTGCAAAGCATGCAAGTGCAAGGCCCTGGGTTCAACCCCCAGTACTGCAAAAACAAAACAAAACAAAACCAAACAAAACTCTATGAATAGCAGAGAAGCACTGCCAGACATAGTGCCAGGAAATGAGCCCCTAGCCTGGAAGGCATTCAAGAAATGACTGGGAAAGAGTTGCTTCCTCAAAGTACAGATGACTTTAATGATATGAATGCAGTAAAACCCTCTGGACCTCCTTTTGCTGATGTGGCACAACTCAAAATGGGAAGTGGCTGCAACAATGGGCTCAACATGGAAATATTGTGTACCTGGCACAGTGTCAGGCAGTGTTTCATTCTGCTGTACTTAGGATCACTATGAGTTGGATCTGATGCCACAGCACCTAACAACAACCCTCTCTTGAGTATCTGACTTGTTGGGATATGTGGTGTGGGAGAGCACCTCAAACACTAACCAGCTGTCTGATGCCTCATCTTTCAGGCAGCCAGGGGTAGGGGTGGCACTCCACATGGCAGTGCCCTGGATGGAGCTGAGCAGAGCCTTTACCACTGAGGCGCCAGAGCCCTTTCCACACTGCGGACAGAGGCGGGTGGGAGGAGTGGCGTGGGGTGGGCTCGTGGGCACTCTTTCTATTCCTGAGTCTGTACTGGCTGGGCGCTGGCCCGGAGCAGCCCTTCCCTGCGTCCTCCAGTGGGAGCTGGTGCGTTCTGCCCTCGCTGACCTTGAACAAAGGCCTCACCAAGCCAGGGAGGCACCTGCCCCCAGCTGCTCAGCGCCCAGCTCCCAGCCTGCACTGGCCTCTTTTGGCTGCCAGGAAGGGCACAGAACCAAGCAGTGGGCGTCTCCTGCCCTTCAAGGGCACAGGCTGGACACAATGTTCTTGGCTGCCAGGTCAATGGATGTTTCTTCTCGTCATCCCTGCAGAAACGGGTGGCATCTGCATCGCACCCCGGCCCTCGGAGGAGGGGGCGGAGATCCTCCCCGGCATGGCCATGAGGCCGTTTTTCGGCATCATCCCTGCTCTCATGGATGAGAAGGTGTGTGGGTCCCGTGGGGGTTGCCCTGCCCCTCAGGGGGACAGCAGAGGGGGGTCCCCAGAGGAGAATCTGTCCTTGCTCTTGCTGCAGCCTCCTTTCAAAGAGGACAGTTGAGGATGAGGCCATCTGGGACCCGCCCTCCACAAATGCCCTTGGGAGGAGGCTCAGACCCTTCCTGGTACTTTTCTGCCTCAGGCCAGGGGTTTAGGAGGGTGATACCGCTTGTCATTCTTTGCTTCTCACCCAGACCCTGTCTGCTCTCTCATGCGTGTCCCCTGGGTCTGCAGGGCAATGTTGTGCAGGGTGGCGATGTCTCCGGGGCCCTGTGCCTCACCCAGGCCTGGCCAGGCATGGCCAGGACCATCTATGGCGACCACCAGCGGTTCCTAGATGCCTACTTCAGGGTATACCCAGGTGAGTGCCAACATGCGACCTCACACCTTTTCCACAGGTGACTAGACTCGCACTTCCACAGACTTGGGGACTCTCCACATGCACAGTCACTCAGTGCAGGGCAACATGGGGGGCGAGAACAGGGACTTGGGAAGCCCAGGTCTGCCTCTGGCCTCTCCCCTCATCTCCACCACCGGAAGCCAGTCCCACTGCAGAGGCCTGGGGGACACAGGTGGGCAGCTGTTTGCCCAGCACCTGGCCCACAGGCATCCTGGTGGCTACTAGGAAGACGGAGAGAAGCATGTTGGAAAACTCATGAAGGCTGGGAGGCATTTTGCTGTTTCCATTTGCTTTCCCTGGCTTGCTTGTGTCATGGGGTTGGAAGTTTATGTGGTTGCCATCTTTGCTGCTTTTTTGGAAACCACGGTATTCAGTCATTGGCCTGCAACTGGCACTCATTTTGGGGAAGCTTCTTGACTGCTCTATTCCCTGGACATTTATAGCATCAACACAGTTCATGTTCTGCTGTCTTGGTGCCACCTGCCCATTTCCTAGAATGAAGCCTAGTGGTGCCATTTAGACGCATGGCTGCATTAGGTGCTACAGGGAGGACTAGGAGGTCAGGCATGTGCCCAGATGGCTGCAGCACTGAGCATGCACAGTGAGGCCAGGAGGGAGCCTGCTACATCCAGAAGGACAGGACCCCCACGGGGGCCTGATCCTGAGTTCCTGGCACTGACTCCCCCTGCTGTGGCGCAGGCTACTACTTCACTGGAGATGGGGCTCACCGAACCGAGTGCGGCTATTACCAGATCACAGGGCGCATGGATGATGTCATCAACATCAGTGGCCATCGCCTGGGGACTGCAGAGATCGAGGATGCTATGGTGAGCTCAGTCAGCCCCTCTCCTGTGCCCCACACCCCATGGTGCCTGTGGGCTTCAGAGCGGGGTGGGAATGTGTACCCTGAGTCAACCCAGGGCCCCCTGGGCCACCACATTTTGCCTTTTGTTCTTTGCTGTGCACAGGCGGACCACCCTGCAGTGCCAGAGACCGCGGTCATTGGCTACCCTCACGACATCAAAGGAGAAGGTGAGCCTCCACAGAGGCCTTCCTCTGCCTCCTGGCCTCGCCCCAGCAGGGCACCCTGGCAGAAGGCCCAGTCTTGAGGGGTAAAGGGGGAGGTTCTTACCAGCCAAGTTGTTGCTTTTCTTCACTCTGGAGTGGAGATTGGGGTGACAAAGCCGGGCCATGTGGGAGTTAGGCTCAGGTCAGAGCTCTGAAGAGCCCAAGCTTTGCTGACCTCTAAAGACACTTGTCCTCAAGAAGCCAGGACCTATTTGGCTCCTGGCTGGGTCTCTTTGGTTCCCTCCTCTGTCCATGGTGCATCTGGCTGGGCACCATCCAAGCCCTGTTCCTGAGTTCATAAGGAAGCATCTAGCAGCACACCCTCCTCCACTCATCCGCCAGGTCACAGTGCCAGGTCACAGAACTGGTGCCAGCTCTGCAGTTGCCTCCTGATGTCAGGGTGTGCCCTGGGGCAGGGGCTCTAGAGAATGCTGGCCTGTGATTCCCACCGTGCAGAGATGTGCGAGGAAGGCAGAGTGAATGATCAGAGAGGTTGGCCCTACTGAGGACACACTTGCAGAGCCAGCTGATTCCTGAGTGCCTGTGTCTGGGAAGGGGCAGACAATGGAATGTCTTAATGCCAGGCCCACAGCAGCCACACTGGCCTGGCCTGGTCTAACCTGGACACATCTGACCCTGTGTGAGGTCACTGACAGACAGACACACCTCTGCTCCCTCTGTCACATGTCCCAAATGTCACCTGCCTCTCTGCCACATTTGTGTGCTACTGTTCCATTCTTTATTTATTGTTAGGTGCTGTTGAGTCAGATCTGACTCATAGTGACCCTATGTACAACAAATGAAACACTCCCCAACACTGTGCCATGGTTGGCACTATGTCAGTGCCTCTCTGCTATTCATAGAGTTTTCAATGGCTGATTGTTATTTGGGAGTGGGTTGCTGAGTCCTCCCAGCCTACAGCACTTGGTGTTCCCAAGCGGTCTCCCATCCAAATACTAGCCGGGCCTGATGCTGCTTAGCTTCTGAGATCTGATGGGATCAGATGCTAGGGTGGCATGGCTGTAGACATTACTCAATTACTTTGTTTTATTTTATTTTGATTTTTTTGGTGCTAGGGATGGAACTTGGGCCCTGTGCGTGCTAGATACACACTCTACCACTGAATCACACTCCAGTACCTCAGAAACTTCATTTAAATTGATTCACCGTGAAGTTTAGAATTCATTTAAGTGCTTTAAACAGCACTCTCTGTTGCTACAGAACAGAGGTGCTGAGGAGGCAGCTGTAGCTTTGTCAGCGGGAGCCTGGGATGGAGGAAAAGCTGTTGGGGTGGTGCCCAGCAGAGGCATTGCCTGGACGTAATTGGTGGGGAGGAGACCAGTTCCTCATGGGTGACTTGAAGGCACCTCATGCAGGCAGGAGGCTGCACCCCACCTTTGGGGACCCCCACTGTTTACATGTCTGTGGCCGGGGGTGGGGGATAGGGGTATGGTGGGTTCCTGGGGTTTGGAAGCCATGGTAGCCCGGGATGTCTGAGCCCCACGGCTGAGCCAGTACTCCCGAGATGTCTTCCACACTGTCCCAGGGGCTTATCAGTCCCAGATGAACCTCAGAAAATGGGAGCAAGCCCAAGGAAGGCACTCTGCAAAGCGAACTTCAGGCAAGGCTGAGTTGCATGGCAGCCCTGGGTAGGCAGGGTGTGCCAGGGTTGGGCGGGCTCTGCCAGCTGCAGGGGTGCCCAGGCTGCTCTGCTTGCTGGGGCTTCTTGAGGCTCTGACAGGTGCCCAGACACCTGCCCTCCTAGGACTATTGGGTTGTCTCCTGCCCCCGCAGCTCTTGGCAGCTCTCTTCATTCTAGGCAAGTCTGTATCCTCAGGCCTTCAGCACCTGCCAGACTGTTGGGGAGAATTCACACACTGTGGGGGCTGCCAGGCATTTCCAAGTATCTCAAGATTGCGTAATTCACAAGTAGCCCCTCACAGCTCTTGGTTAGCTCCAAAGCTGTCTCAACACTGTGGTGGGTTCATTCCCCTTTCTCTGTTTTGCACTTGATCTGAGTGAGAGGAGGCCCTGGGAGTGGAATGACTCAGACCTGGACCCTCGGAGCCTCTGGCTGGGCTCTCGGCCCTCTGGTCTCTGCTGTCCTGGGCCTTCCCACGTCAGGCTGCTTGGCTCTGACCCACTCTCCTTAACCCACTCTTTCCCTCCCTTCATTTCTGGCTCAGGTATCTGCAGTCCAGGCACATGTCCAACACCACCTCCCCCAAGGTGAAAAGAAATGGAGCTCTCCATTGACACCTCACACCTGGTGGGGTCAGGCAGGGGACTGACACCCATTCCCCCAGGCCAAGGGCCAGAATGATGCTCAGGCACAGACTCAGATGTGGCTTCACAGCATGGAAGGGGTCTACCTGGGTCTTGAGGGAAGAAGTGGAGTTTGCCCGGTGAAGATGGGGGGCCTTTTAGGCAAATGCTGCAGGTTGCTGCAGATCACAGCTTGTTCTTGGATGCATCTGATGAGCGTTTCTGAGCACCTGCTATAGGCATGGTTTTAGATGCTGAGACACCGAGGTGAGTGGGAAATAGTCTCTGACCTCATAGAGCCACCAGGCTGGGAGGATCAGGGAGCAGAGGGGAGAGACAGGCAATGAGCAGCAAACTTGGCTAAAGAGGAAGTGTGGAGTGCTGGAGGAGAGGTGCTGGAGAAAGATGAATCTAGACATGGGGAAGTGGTGCGGGAATAAACAGAATAATGAACCACCAGGAGAGCTGCACATACATAAAGTGTGGGAGAGAAGGGACACTGTGGATCAGTGGGGGCCAGGCTGTCAGAAATGGCCCCGGGACCGGGGACTGCTCATAGGGAATACAGTAAGGTGAAATCCCTGTGCGACAGTGGGAGCCACCGGACTTCGTTTCTGAAATTTGCCCAGATACTGACAAACAAAATCTAGTGTAGGACTATTACGCAGGTTGGCCAGGGCTTCCCAGAACTTTCTGTTGTGGAAGGCCTGCTCTATGTCCGTGCAGTCCCACACAGCAGCCCCAGGCAACCTTGGTATAACCTAGCACTGGAAACGTGGATGGTGTGGCTGCGGGATGCATTGTCAGTGTGAACAGCCACTGCAGTGAGTGGCCAACATAATGTGGTGCCCACCAGGCCAGTGCCCACCACTGTCTGTGCCATCTTTGTACATCTATCTCCTGCCAGCTTGTGTCACAAGTTCCTTCACATCTGAGAAAAGAGCATGAGTCCCATGTCCCAGGTCACACAAAGCCATCGACACCCAGCTGTGGTGCCGATTTCTCCACCCCTGGTGACCACCTGCCTAGGATGCTTGTGGAGTTGGAATGGCTGTCACTTGGCTGGCAGTGGAAATGCATCTTCAGGGCTGTGATGGAAGGCATCAGCCACCGTGTGGCAATGTTGTTGTTGTTAGGTGCAGTCAAGTCAGGTCCAACTCATAGCCACCCTCACAGGGTGTTCAATGGCTGATTGTTTTGGGATTGTTTTCGGGATTGAATTGCCATGTCCTCTGTTTTGGGGTGCTGGGGATTGAACCTGGGTCCTCAGAGAGCACAGAGTAGCACTCTACCAACTGAGCTAAATCCCAGCCCATGTGGCAATGTAGGATTTAAAAATCACTTGGATTTGCAGCAGTTTGTGGACAGCGCTGCCTCCATGGGTGGCTTGTGGCCCAGCCCTCCTCTGCTTCCCTTCCAGCTGCTTTTGCCTTCGTTGTGCTGAAAGATGACACAGGTGACGTGGACATGGTGGTAAAGGAACTCAAGTCTGCGGTGGCCACCAAGATTGCCAAGTATGCCGTGCCGGACGAGGTTCTGGTGAGTCCCCCTGGGGTGGGAGGCAAGCACTGCCCTAATTTTCCTTCGTGGCTTCTTATGAGGAGCAGGCAGTGATGACCTTTGACAAGCATGTTGCTCCTTTCCCATCAACATCAAATGCACGAGCTGCCAGGCATTTCCTGGGGGGCAGGAGGGTGGGGAGGGGCGTGGAGGGACCGTTGCACCCTCAGTTCATGACACTCCTGTGTTCGGAGATAGTTCTGGGCAAGACTGTGGCAGATGGAGGCTGGCTACAGCCCAGGACCGGGTGGTGAAGGGGATTGAGACTTTTATGTTCCTTTTTGTGGTGTTGGGTAGGTATCTGTGTCAGTCAACTCTCCCTCACTGAGAGGAAACACCAGAGGTAATCAACTTAAAAGGAGGAAAGGCTTATTTTGGCTCATAGTTTCTATCCATGGTCGGTTGGCTTGTTTTTTTTTTTTTTTTTTTTGGTGGGGGGCCTGTGGTGGCACAGTGCATCATGGCCAGGAGTAGGAGGTAGAGCAATGTGGCTCACATCATCAGAGGTGGAAGCAGAGAGAGAGGAGGGAGCAGGCAAGGTTCCCAGTATCACTTCCTCTCACCAGGTCCCACCTCCCGAAGGTTCCACCATGGGCTGGGGACCAAGCCTTCATACATTGCCTTTGGAGGACAATTAAGATGCCACAATGGTATTGAGCCAGGGCCTCTGGCATGTGAGGCGAGCACTCTAGCCTTGAGCAACACCCTGGCTAAATTATGGATTTTAAGTTGAAAGACATGGGGGAAGCACCAGAGTACTCTAGTCCATGTGATTTCTGAGCACATTTCCGGTTGCCAGCAGGGGAGATGGCCTGACTGAGGGAGTAACTGGCCTTCCTCAGCTCGTTAGGTGCTTCCTTCCTTCCTCTTTAGCATTTCCTCCACAACCCCTCCTGGGCTGGTGTTGGTCCGCAGGGGCAGAAAGGGTCTGGCTTTCCTTGGCATTGCTCATATCACTGGCTGGTGACTGGAGTCTTTAGGTCAATGAAGCATTTCCAAAGACAGTTGTTCCTGAAGATCTCACATGCATGAAGCCCTGGGTTCAGTCCTCAGCACAATAAAGGGGGGAAAAAAAACCCAAACAGTTTTTAACATTATGCCATTTCATATTAGGCTGTGAGGCAAAATCTTTCTGCTAAGTGGCTTTCACCTCCTATATAAGGCAAACCCAGCCAGTCCCAACCAGGGATGGAGGTGAGATGCCAGGTGTGTGCAGGGAGCTGCTGCTTCCTGGGAACCCTCGTGTGGTGTAGCTGAGAGACAGTGTGACATGAGGTGACAGGAACAGCCCTGCCGCACAGCCCTTTGGGCTGATTTCAGCCTTAGGTGCTGGTTGCACAGGATAAAGCTGGAGATGGTGGGCCCCGTGCATTGGCCGCTGTCAGGACCTTTGCCTCATGCCCTCCCCTCTTCCCTCCCCCCTTACTAGGTGGTAAAACGCCTTCCAAAAACCCGGTCTGGAAAAGTCATGCGGCGGCTCCTAAGGAAGATCATCACCAGCAGAGGCCAGGACCTGGGGGACACTACCACCCTGGAGGACCCCAGTGTCATTCCAGAAATCCTCAGTGCTTTCCAGAAGCACAGGGACCAGCAGGCTGCCGCCAAATGAGAAGGCATGCCTCACCTGGGCTCAGACCATGCTCAGTGCCCAGGCCCGTGACTTGTCCTCTGAGAATGCAGCCCCAAAGGTGGCTGGTTCCCATCCCAGCACTAAGCTACATGCACCGCCCCTGTGGTGAGGTCAGGCAGCAGCCCCTTGCTTCCCTCTGGGAGGCCCGGAAGGGCAGCCCAGGAAGAGGTACTACCAAACCCAGGGAAGGCATGTTCCACTTGCCCTGGATTTGGTTTCCAGGAATGAAGTCATCATCACCTGCAGCTCCACGTCCTCTTGAGAAGGTACAGGGAGGCCAGATGCCTGGCAGAGTAGCCTGGAGCTCAAAGCAGTCATGTTTCCTCTGGCTGTTCCAAGACACTAAAGGCACAGATTTAGTCTTTTATAGTTTTAAATTTTGGGAGAGCAAGTGCTCCTGTGTAATGTGATGATTTACTTATACACATTCATTGTATCAGTCACAGTTGCAAATCTCCCTTCTGCCCTTAGCTGTGAGGAAGCAGAGGGTGCCCCCTTCCTGTCATTTAGCACATTTGGAAGTTGGAGTCAGAGACACCTGTGCCTCTCTCTGAACATGGCCATCCTGGGAACTTGCCAGCCTACAGGGCGATGTCCATTTCCTGCTGTCTCTTTCTCCTGCACTTGATTTGTGCTATTATGGAACCAAATCCTACCTCCTGAGCAATACAGTGAACTTACTCACCATTAGCTCTGAAGCTACTCCAATTGGGTTTCTTTCTCCAAGCTGTGATCTGGACAGATTTT
>VMDO01004374.1:14948-126786 GCA_007922755.1 Pedetes capensis
CTCCTCCTCCTCCTCCTCCTCCTCCTTCTTCTTCTTCTTCTTCTTCTTCTTTTTTGAGGTACTCGGGGGTTGAACTCAGGGCCACACACATACTTTGCAATTGCTCTACAATTGGGCTGCACCCCCAGCCCATTTTTTACTTTTTATTTTGAGCCTGCTAAATTATGCATGGGAGAAGGGCCCAGCAATCCACTCCCAAGGCAATCCCGAAGCACTCAGCCATTGAAAACCCTATGAGGGTTGCTATGAGTCGGATACTGACTCGACAGCACCTAACAACAACAACAAGTTATGCAGGCTACCTCTGGCCTCAAACCTGGGATTCTCCTGCCTCCACCTCCTGAGTTGTTGGGATTACAGGTATGAGCCACTGTGCCCGGCCACCTGCTCTTTCTTCTGTGTTGGGCAGCTGCGGCTTGATAGTGAGCCTTGGTGCTCCCAGTCAGGTCTCTCCCCTTCTCTCCCCACGTGCCTTAATCTTCTGAGCAGCAGCCAGTGAGGCACTGAATGCTTATTTTGTGGCTAAGTGTGGTGAAGCCACATGAGGCTGAGGGTGTACTGGGTGGAGGAGCCCGTTGAGCCACCCTTCAGGGCAGGGAAAGGCTGACCTGTCTGCCCCTCAGTGCCTTCAAGCTGTGTAGGGATACTGAATACTTCTATGGGCCTTAGCTGTGTTGACCTCTTTGACCCCCCAGGAAGTGGCAGCATGCACAATCACTGGCCTTTTGTGACCATTAGCAATAAAGAGCCATGTACTGGTCCTGGTGGACAGTAGTCATGACATCATTTATGAAATGGCTTAGGTTTCCACTTGCCTGACACAAACTCTGTGATCTACAAGGGTGTTCAAATAAAGCTTTATTTTGTTCATTCTCTGTTTTTGGTGGTATTTTGATTGATGCTCTTTTTTCCCTACTGGTGAGGATGGAACCCAGGGCCTTGCATGGGGTAGGCAAGCACTCTACCACTAAGCCATCCCCTTAGTCCCCAATGCTGCTTTCTTGCTGAATGGAATCCTAAGGAGAACACTGGAAGGGGCCCATTCACCCAAAAGATAACACAGAAAATCTGTTTGCATTGCTGGGCATCATGGTGCATCCCTGTAATCCCAGTGACTTTGGAGGCAGAGGCAGGAGGATTGTGAATTCGAGGCCAGAGGCAGCCTGTGTAACTTAGTGAGACCTTGTCTCTCGAAATAAAAAATTAAAAAGGGGCTGGAGGTGCAGTTCAGTGGTGGAGCACTTGCCTAGCATGTGTGAAGCCCTGGGTTCAACCCCTACTACCACAACAACAAATAAACAAACAAAAATACTTGTCTTCTCATAGGAAAGAAATGCAAACTGATTACTCATCTTAGACAGGCACCTGACATGATCCCCCTGTCTCTGGATTACTGTTCTGTCCAATGCACTAGCCATTAGCTATGAATTGAATGAATATTCAGTTCCTCAGTTACTGTAGTCTTGTTTCAAATATTCGCTAGCTACACGTGGCCATAGGCTACTAGACTGAACAGCATGGATATGAATGTTCCTGTTGTCACATGAGGGCTGCTGGGCACTGCTGGTCTTCAGAGCAGATGGACACAAGCTGGGGTGCAGGGAGCCCAGGAGGACCCCGGTGCCAACTGAGGTAGATTCTGGATGTACCGAGCTGCTGATCACTAGGAAAGACATGTTTTTGCACTTTTGGGTCCTGTGGAAATTCATGGGAGGATTTGCTGTCATCACAGTAGTCTAGCCATACGCCCTTCCCTGGGCAGGATGTGATGAGAGGGTCACCTGTGATTTTCTTGTGCCCCCTTGCTGGTAAAGCCACACTGATTTCTGTGGCTTTGAGAGTTACATAGCCCTGGCTGGAGGGTGGGTTTGTGATGGTCATTCCCAGTATCACAGTCCCTGGCTTAAGTGGTAGGTTCTAGTGTGGGCACGTTTCACTGTCAGGGTTACAGAGAACCCACAGAAACACCCTGGGTGAGGAGACTCCTGCCCACCACCTGCTGGACAGGGTGGACACAGCCTCCTCAGGGCAGGTCTGTCTGAGAAAAGCCACCCAGAAGGGACATAGCCCTGGGGAAAGAGCCAAGGCTCTGCCAGACCTGGACTTCCCTTCTCACTTTTGGTTTTCTGTCCTAGCTGCCCTATCCTGACAGGGACCCAAGTTGGTGGCCCTAAGAGGCTGAGAGAAGAACAGGCAGCTAGTGATGGCAGAGGCAGGACCCCTGATTGTAGAACCTGCCTGAACATTGAGCCCCCTTAGGCCAGCACCATAGACCACCTTTGCAATGACTGTAGTCAGGTTCAGGAAGAAGCAGGACAGGGGCCTTCTAAGAGTAAGTCCCACTCAAAGTGGCTCAAAGCTGTCATGCTCAAAGGGAAACTCAGCGGTTCTGCATGATTGATTCCCAAAGGGAAGATGTTCCTCTTAACGCTTAAATAAAATACAACAAAGAAATGGCCAACACCCAGCATTCTACCGCCATATTTACATCAAGGAAAAGCCAGTGATAACTCAGGTGACTTGGAGGGGTTCGAGTTCCTCCTGCCCTGGGTTCCTGCAGACTCTGCCTACTCTTTCTTCTGCATGCAAGGCAGAGAGCACCATGTCACAAGATGGTGTGGGGCCCGCAGTGAGTTCGTGAAGCAGAGGTCCTGTGAGTTTCCCCTACTGCCTCTGCCCCAAGGTGGAGACCCAGCCGAGGAATGTGCAGGGGTGAGCGGAGGTGGGGTGGCCTCCAGAGCCACCTGCCATGTGGGGCTGTCAGTGTCACCACGCAGTGCGCAAGGGAGGTGGGGGCAGGTTGTGGACCCTGCTTGTCTCCCCTCATGCCACCTCTTCCTCCACTTCCCCAGAGCTTGGTTTGGTGGAGGACATCTGACCTGAGTCAGCACCCCTGAGCCCACACTCAACCACAGGGATGTTTCCTTCCTGGGGGACACTGACAGCCTGCATGTTTTTTGAGACATCTGCAGGTGAACTATGAGGAACTCTGTGAATTGGTTATTCTGGGTGCAGAAAGAACGGCTTAAAACAAAGCTAGACCAAGAGCCTGCCTCCTGGAGACCCTGGTTTCTTCTTTTGGTAGGAGGGGTACTGAGGAGTTTTTGTGACCTCTCACCTGAATTATAGGCTGGGCTTTAGCTCAGTTGGTAGAATGCTGCTATGCCTTCTCTGAGGACCCAAGTTCCATCCCCAGCACCGTAAAAATGGGAAAAGAACATGTCAATCCACTCTGGAAGCAACATAATTTTTCCTTCATCTTGTTTAGGAATTTTGCTGTATGATAGGATTTAACCAAATCAATATATCATTTCTGAGTCTGTGAATACTAGGTTTTTGTTGTTGTGGTTGTGGGTTTTTATTTATTTATTTATTTTTTAAATTTAATTTTCTTTTTTTTATTTTTTGGTGCTGGGGTTAAGGCCAGGGTTTCATGTGTGTGCTCTACCACCGATCTCCACTCCAGTCCCTACTAGTTGATTTTCAATCACAGCATCAAACACAGAAACAACTTTTGCAGTGGACTGAATGGTTGCCCCTCCCTACAACCTCCCCAGATTCCTATGTTAAAATCCTAACCTCAAAAAGATGGAATTAGGAGGCAGGGTTTGTGGGAGGTGCTGAGGCCAGGAGGGTAGACCTTTCATGAATGGGATTAGTGCCCTAGGGAAGACACAAAGATCCTGCCTTAGACTCTGTCCCCTGCCATGTGAGGATACCTGCAAGCCAGGAGGGAGGTCCCTATCACACCCTGGCTAGTCAAGGCTTTGCTTTTAGACTTCTAGCTGCAACACTGTGAGAAATAAATGAATGTTTTTTGTTCAACCTATTGGTCTATGATATTTTGTTATAATGGCCCAAACCAAGACAACTTTCCCACTTAATATTATACTGAACAAAAAAGGTGGTCGCAGTTCTGGACTATCCTGTCCTATACACTAGCAATTCTGGAGATAAGCTGCCTCCCTCTAACCACAGGTATGGGCTGACACCCAACGACACAGTGAAAAACTGTCAAGCCATCTTCTTGCCCACGTGGACGCTTTACATTCTGTGGGGCCTGCGACACTGTTCCTTGGTTACCATGGAAATAACTAACAAACAGGGCGTTTCTGGGGGTTCTGGGCAAGGCTCCATCTTCTCCAGCCTCCAGGAGTCTTTTGTGTTTCTTTGTTATTGATCAATACCCTCTGCCTTTCCACAAAGGACGTGTTACAGAGAAAAGGGATGGTCTGCCAGGCCTTGGCAGGGCGTGGTCAGCGGAGGCACTCTGGCTTGTCTGGAACACAATTCTGGGTTTTCTTTTTGGTATTGTGATTTCTCTATTCCATGGGTTGTTTAGAAGGATATTTTTTAAAATTTCAAACTCATGAGTGTTTTCCAGGTGTTTTGTTTTGCTTTCTGTTTTTTGAGATAGGTTCTCGGTGTGTGGCCTGTGCTGGTCTTAAACTTGTGACTTTCCTGCCTCCACCTCCCAAGTGCTGTGATTTCAGGCTAATACCACCACACCTGGCCTACTCTCACTCTTGAAAAGTATTTTTACTGGGTATATAGCTCTGGCTTGGCAATTACTCTCTTTTAGCACCTTAAATAGTCCATTCCCATTGAGTACTGTGGCACACTCCTATAATCCCAGCTACGTTAGAGGCCAAGGCAGGAGGATCACGAGTTCAAGGCCAGAGGCAGCGTGCTCAACTTAGGGAGATCCTGTCTCAAAATAAATAAATACGGGGCTGCACCTCAGTGGTAGAGCACTTGCCTGGCATGTGTGAGGCCCTGGGTTCAACTCCTAAGAACTGGTAAAAAAAAAAAAAACAAAAAACAAAAACAGATTTTCTCTGTTTGCGTTATCACCCGCTTCCCCTTGTTTCAGTTAAGAAACCAGCTATCAACTAAGGGTCATTTAAAGGGAACCTGCCACTTTTCCTCTGGTTGCTCTTCATTTTTCTTCTTGCTTTTGTTTTGTTTTGTTTTGTTCATTTGCTTTTATTTATCTTGCTTGGGCTTCCTGGACCTGTAGCTTGATGTCTATCTTAGCCAGCTTTGGAAATTTCTTAGCCATTATCTCCTTGAATATTGTTTTTGCCTCTTCTTTCTTCTTTTTTGAGGACTTCCAACTTCCCACAGTTGGGACTTCTCACATTCTGTGCTCTATATCTCCAGCTGCCCTGAAAGCAGGGTGTGAGGTAAAGGCTTGAATGCCGGGAAGTTACTTGGAATGTGATTCAGGAAGAGCTGTGAGGACCAGGCGTGTGGAACAGGACAGGAGGGAGAAGCAATGCATGAGGTACAGCAGTGGCCAGCAACATAGACTACTGTGGCTCTGCCTTGTAGGACTCACCAGGGTCCTACCACATGTGTTTCCCAATATGTGCACTCAGAATTAGCTGTCGGAAACTTGGCTGGGCCTCTTAACTTTCTCTGGAATCTGCAAACACCCCCAGGGAAAAAGTTGTTCCGAACAGTACGTCCTTGTTTCTAGGCGTCTGTCCTCTCATGATCCTGGTCCAGTAATTCCTCACTTCTTTCAGGCTATCTGATGTCTTCAAACAAATGTTCCAAATATTTCGTTCATCAGTGTCTCCAATGGGAGGGTGCATCTGAATTATGTAATCTCCTATCACCCAAAGAGAAAGTATTACATAATGTTCCTAAAATGCAAAAGGTTCTGCATTCTAGCCAGGTGCTATTGCTCATACCTGTAATCCCAGTATCTCAGGATGCTGAGGCAAGAGAATCTTGAGTTTGAGGCCAGAGGCAGCCTATACAAAAATTTAGCAAGACCCTGACTCAAAATAAAAAATAAAAGGGGCTGAGGGTGCAGCCCAGTGGTATGGCACTTGCAAAGTATGTGTGAGGCCTTGAGTTCAACC
Source organism: Pedetes capensis (assembly GCA_007922755.1). Lineage (NCBI taxonomy): Eukaryota > Metazoa > Chordata > Mammalia > Rodentia > Pedetidae > Pedetes > Pedetes capensis. The sequence continues at coordinate 20,822 of VMDO01004374.1, forward strand.
CCCAAGTTACTGCATAAAAAAAAAAAAAAAAAGAAAAGAAAAAAAAGATTCTGAATTCCAACAAACATTTCACAAAGTTACATGTTATTATTGAGGACCTGTACATACAATTTTGTATTTGTTCTCCACCAACCAATATAACATGGGTATCTCTCCATCAGTTACACAGAACCTTTTTATTGCTTCTGATGACTCCATATGGCAATCACATATGTGACCATTTATTTAACCATTATTAATGATCATTTAAGGTGATTTCATTTGTTTGTATTTTTGAAAGACTGAAATTGTACATCCATGTGCATCTTTGCCCCAGTGGATGAATATATATGCTTGACTGTTAATCCTCAAATACAGGGCTTCCTTGTGGATATAATCCAAGAATACAGACTAAGAATCGTAGGCAGTGTAGGTAACAGATGTAGCACAAATAGAAAGACCATTATAATATTTAAAAAACCTGGTGCAACATTATTTTGGCTCTGCAACTTAAGCTGGGAATTACTAATAGGGTTTGTCAGTCAGTCTTCAGCCACAGTGATAAAATGTAAAAGAATAATTTCCAAACCATGAGTTTTCTAGTCATTTCTTCTTTCTGGAACATTGTCCAAATCATTATTGTTGTTGTTAGGTGCCCTAGAGTTGGGTCTGATTCATAGTGACCCTCATAGGGATTTCAATGGTTGTTTTGGGATTGCTTGGAGAGGGGATTGCTACATCCTTCTCCCATTTTTGCAGTGCTGAGGATCAAACCTGGGTCTTCCAGAGAGTGCAGAGCAGCACTCTACCAACTGAGCTAAACCCCAGCCCCCAAATCATTGTTAAAACATTAATAAAAATGAGTTCTATTTTCTCTCAAAAAATGGCTCTAAATTAGCTGTATGCTGACTGCTATTCTCAGAGCTGTGGACTCTTAGAGTCTGGGGGATTTCAAGGCCCAAATTATCCCCCTGGCCCTGGTGTTCATGAAATGCTGTGGCGCCTGCAGCAGTCAGCAGGGGTAGTTTTTGAGGCCTGCATCTGGCTCCCCTGGCTTCTGTGAAAACAGTTCCTGGGCTATCCCAATGTCTGGAGCCTCAGAAGGCCAGACTCTCCAGTCTATATTTCTACCTATCCTCCATGTTGGGGGATGTATTAGTCAGCTGTCATCACTGTAGAGGAAAACCAACTCAAACAAACTTACCAGGGAAGAGGTTTGTTGGGGGCTCATGGTTAGAGAATTAGCCGATAATGGTGACAGGGCAAATATGGCGGCAGGGGCATCAGCAGGGCCGGTGGTTGATGATGCATGGTGGACCAGAAAAGGGGATCATTGATCAAGCCCAACACTAAATTTATTTCTTTCTATTTCAACTTAAGATAGTGACCTGAAAAAAGAGAATTTCCAAGCTAGTCACTTTTGGAGTGAAGTATAACAAATTTAAATAGAAAATTTTTAAGACATACATGTATAGCTTAACAGACTCATGTAAAACAAAGCCCAGGTAACCCACCAGGATCAAGATTGCCAGCATGTCAGATGACATCCCCTATGTACTCTTGCTCCCAATCTCTGTTCACACTGCCAAATCATAGCCCTTCAGGGTCTCAGCCCAGAGGAAAGGTGTTTCATGGGGGTCTCACTTAAGTCCCTAAAGCCCCTCCATGTCTCCTGGAGGCAGTCAGTGACTCAGGGCCCCAGTATACAGTGGTGATGGTGGTGACTCTCCAAGGTGTCCAATTTTAGGGATACTGGGCTCAGGTCCCCCAAAGTGAGATGCTATATGCATTTCCCTAAGTCCTTTGGCTTTAAAGGTCTCTGGGGAATTTTAAACTTCCCTTTGTCCAACCCACACCCAGATCAATGATGTCCCCATTTGGGAGGTGGGACAGGCTTTCCAGATGACTTTGCAGTGAAAGGCAGAGTTGAACACCACTGCCTCAAAGTTCAGCACTCTGGAGTGACATAATCTGCCAGAGCCATGGGTCAGTTACTCTATGGCAGGCTCATCTCCTGCTCCTATCCCTCAGTGCCTCTGAATCCTGTGGCTGAGACTGAGGCCACAGCCCTCTTATTATACTGTAGCCACTGTCCTGGCACAGGGGACTTCAGAGGAAGCAGAGCAGAAAAGCAGAATAGGAACATGAGAGCAGGCCACGAGGGTGTCAGGCCACTCAGTGCTTCTGTCTGGCTCTGAATGTTGAACAGAGAAGAGGACAAGAAACTGTGCCCTGGAGAAGACAGCCACTTCAGACCAGCCAGTGGTTTAGCAGGCCTAACTCTGCAAGTCTGGGAAGACTTGTGCCCTGCACTGCTCCTGAAAGCACGGGGAGCTTGGTGGCAATTCCTGGAAGCAGCCTGCAGCACTTGCCTTGCCCACAGTCACCTCCTGACACATAGTGCAAGCAGCGGACAAATGTCCCTATAGCCATCACCTTCCTGGTCACACAGCCTTGGCCTCAGGTGGGTATTAGTAGCATGTGGCAATGCAGCCTGCTAACACCCGAGTGTCAACTGCTTCCACCTTTACCACTGAGTCTGTGTCCAGCTGCTGTAACATCTGAGCCTGGGTACTTCATACTGAGCAGAAGGGTTTTGGGCCCACAGTTCTGGAGGCTGGGAAGGCCAAAAGCACAGCTCTGGCTTCTGGAGAGGGTGTTCATGCTATCACCCATAGCAGAAGGCAGAAGGGCAAGAAAAAGCAATGGAGGGCTGAGCTCTATTACTCTTGCTGTAACGAGCACTCCTGGGATGGCATTAATCCATTCCTCACCTCACTGGAGAGCCTTGGGGCACCTCACACTTGCCCGCCTCTCCATACTGCTGCACTGGGGATTAAGCTTCCCAGACACGGACTTTGCAGGGGGTGCAGTCAAACCACAGCAATACAAACTACCCAATGCAAAGTGACAGCCCCACATCTCCTGGCTTTCACCCAGCCAGTGAAGTGTGTGTGCATTTACTGTGTGTGTCCCTTACTTGAGGATAAGCTCACCTCCCACCCCCAGTGCTTGTGACAGTGCCTGACACACTGAACACAGAGTAATGCCAGTCGAATGAATGGGCGGAGATATGTCTCACTTGCCTGGCCATGTGTGTAAAGAATGAGGCTTTGCCAACTACTTTCTAGCAAACAGATGACATGGAAGAGAATATTGTTTATTAGTCCTCTTTGACCCACAACAGTGGTGTCATCGTTAGTTCTGTGCAGGGTTTGGAAAGAGTCTCTGCTTTCCCTGAAATTGTGCTCCCAGCATGAGCTCCTGAGTATTCTCATCAAGCACAGCTCTGCACCTGAGACTCTAAGTCACTGTTCATGACCAGTAAAGGGTGAATCATTTCCCTCCATCTTAAAGCCTTTTAGGTGGTGATCCTCAGTGGGTGGGGGAACAGAAGTGAGAGCACATGATAAAGTGAGACTAAATTCCAGAGGTGTCAAAGAACTTTCTCATATATACGATAAAGAGAAGTATTTGTTTTTTAGTTTTCTTTTCTTTTTTGCTTTCGCAAAAGGGCAAGAAAAGCAAGGAAGAGCTGGGCTTTCGTGATCTTCCTGCCTCCACTTCCTGAATGTCTGGGATTACAGGCATGCACCTGGCTAGAGCTACCCTTTATCTACATAATCTCAAAAACATTTCTCTGGGGCTGGGATTTAGCTCAGTTGGTAGAGTGCTGCTCTGCAGTCTCTGAGGTCCTGAGTTCGATTCCCAGCACCGAAAAATGGAAGAAGGATGTGGCAACCCACTCCCAACGCAATCCTGAAAGAGTCAGCCATTGAAAACCCTAGGAGGGTCGCTATGAGTCGGATTCGACTCGATGGCACTTAACAACAACAACAGAGAGGGCAGAGAGCTGGGTGTTAGTGGAATAGGGTGGAATTTTTTTGGTAAGGGTGAAAACCAGGTAACCTTGGGCTTTCTCTGTCTGTCCCTGTAGACCCAAACTTCTGCCACATAGCCTTCTGAGCAAACAAGCACACACAAACAAGCCTGATTCCTTCCCTAAAGAAGGACATCACCTCACCCAGACCTCAGGTCTCTTCATTACTGAGTCACGGAAACATTGAGCTCTTATGAGTGTCATAACTCTGTAGAACCAAAGGAAAAAGGCAGGATAGTAATCACCAAAACAGAAATGATAAGCTGCTTTCAAGAAATGGTTTCTGGGTATAATAAAACTTGACTAACGAGTGACCTGTGCCAATCATGAAGCGTTAGCATTAAGGAAATAGTGGGGGTGGCAAGTTCACTGTTCAGCAAGACAACAAATATGAACACCTCCCCCCGACACTGGCTGTCAAATGTCGGTCCCACAGAGTACCTTAGCCTGCCAAAGCTGAGCTGACTTTAAGAATCCTTTCTAGTTGGGTATGGCAGCGGCATGCCTGTAATCCCAGTTACTCAGGAGGTGGAGGCAAGGGGATCACAAGTTTGACGCCAGAGGCAGCCTGTGTAACATAGCAAGATCCTGTCTCAAAATAGAAGAGTAAAAAATGGGCTGGAGGTGCAGCTCAGTGGTAGAGCATTTGCAAAGCATGCATAAGGCCCTGGGTTCAGCTACCCAGTTAAAAAAAAAAATTCCTTTCCATAGGGCAATGAGCCTACAGCCATACCACTGTGGTGTCCAATCCCACCAGATCTCAGAAGTTAAGCAGGGTTGGGCCTGGTTAATACATGGATGGAAGACTGCCTGGGAACCCCACATGCTGTAGGCTTGGGAGAAGGGTCTGGCAACTCACTCCCCCAAAACAATCAGCCATTGAAAATCTTATGAATAGCAGAGAAGCACAACAATAGTGTTTCCTCTGTTGTATGTAGGGTCCCTATGAGTTGGACATCAACTCAGCCACACCTAGCAACAACAAATAGGGCAATGAAGGCAAGGCAACATTCCCAGGCAGCCATTTATTTTATTTTATTTTTGCTGAACTTGGGGGTTGAACCCAAGGCCTTGTACATACTTTGCATGTGCTCTGCCACTGGGCTGCACTCTCAGCCCATTTTTCACTCTTTTATTTTGAGACAGAATCTCACTAAGTTATGCCAGCTGCCCCTCGCCTCAGACTCAGCGATCTTCCTGCCTCTGCCTCCAGAGTCGCTGGGATTCACAGGCATGTGCCACTGCCCTGGCCACAGAGCCATCTTTAATCCTTCCCTTTCCCTGACCTGCTTCTGAATTGGGCTGACATGTGTTCTGTGTGCCAGTCCTGCCTGGCCCGTGCCGGCAGTACCTCACCCACTCTGCTGGTGTCTGCTGCATGGTCCATGGACCACAGCATTGTGTTCTCTTGCAGGGCAGCCCTGGTCGGGTCACCTTGCCAACCCTGGGAGCAGCAGATTCTCAGGCTAGGAAGGTGGACTTGGATGGGGCTGTGCTTGGTGGGGGCACTGCCAGGGGAGCCTTGGCTGGTGAGGGCTGTGCCTCTACATGGAAAAAGCCAAGCAGTGGGCACTGTGTGAAAGATGGGGTGCGTTCTTCAGCATGAACTGCTCCATCACTGTGGCTCAGACACCAGGGGCCTGTCTTCCTTAGCTGACAAGCTGCCTGCTGGCTTTGGGTCAGAGCCCAGTGGCTTTCCAGTTTTCAGGGTGGCGTTTACCCTCCAGGGTGTGCCCCAGGCATAGCTCGGGGAAAGAAGCCTGCGGACCAGGCTCATTGATCTCTTTTATCAGAAAAGCAAACACTTTCTAGAGGTCAAAAGAATCCCTAGATTTTTGCTTTTATTTCATGGCCAGAAATCTCCCTGTGGCTACTTTAGCCTCACAAGCTGGAGAAGTGGCAGTTTATCTTTTCTGGCTCTACAGGGGACAGCCAATGACAGGGTTTACCAAGGAAGCATGGAAAGGACACAGAGGCAGGACATCAGGCCTGGGGTGGCGGGGGTGGTGAGGAATTAGCTCCTGTTTTTCCAGATTCTCTTTCCAGGTTTGAGGTACAGCTGTACTTTCCATGCCCAGGCTCCATGATGTATCCCCAGATCCTTCCAATAAACCCTTCCCTCCTGTTTTTTTTTTTTTTTTTTTTAGACATTGTCTCGCTATGTTGCCCAGGCTGGCCTCAAACTCCTGGCTCCAGTGATCCTCCTGCCTGAGCCTCCACACTAGCTGGGACTCCAGGTATGCGCCACCACACCCAGCCCTCTGTTATGTCAGCTGGCTTCCATGGACGTCTGTTGCTGGATGGTGTGCAGGACACGTCTTCTACTGTGAACAAGTCCCTCTGGGTTCTCTGACTTCGCACTGCGTGCTGTCCCACCTGAACCTGAACCCAGAGTTCCCATGACACAATTACCGCGAAGCCCTTCCCAGGCAGGCTGCTCCTCTTCTTGCTTTTTTGGAGGAGGGCTCCGCTTCCTTCTGGCCCTTCTTTGCCCCATTTGGACTATTCTTCCTTTCATTTGGTAACCTTGAAGTCTACCATTAGTCATTGCTGCCTTGTTTATCAATTCCAGGGCACCTCAACCTTCCTTCCCCCTATCCTGTCTGGCCCTTATTGTCCCCTCAGCCCACCCACTGCAACTTTACTTAGGCAGGCTTTGTGCACAGGCCACCTCTTCCAGGAAGCCTCTCCAGCCATGCCCACCTCCTGCATACCTGTCCTCCCCTAAGATGACTGCCACCATCCTTTACAGGGGTTGGTATTCTCATCTCCGCTCCCAGACAGTGACGCCCATGCAGGTTGGTTCACCTTAATTCCCTTTGCTTTGTCACAGCCCCTGGAAGGCTTTCAGGAGGTATCTGTGCAAGGAATTGAAACAACAAAGGATTAGGAAACAATGCAGGCTTGATTCTAGTTTTAGTTCTGTGACACTCCAGGATGCCTTCCCCACATTGTGAGTGTCTTCCTTCAGGCTGCAGAGTCCGGATGTTGGGATAAGAGCGGTCCATGTGGACCAGCATGTTGCTGGCCAGTAGGGGGTCCTCTGCTGGTCCTTGGCCTCATTAATAAAAGGATTTACAAATGGATCAAAAGAAACTTCAAGGACATTTATTTAGAATCAGAAAAGACAGTGAACTGGAGCAAACAGGAGGGGGCTACAGGCCAGCGTGGGGAGAGGGTAGGAGGAAAAGAAAGTTACGCTTTCTGACATGGAAAGCAGAAAGCATGCAGGTCCTGCAGTGACAATCTGTGGAACAGCCGCATTCACGTGCCTGAGAGGTCAGAAAGCATGCAGGTGAGCAATGAGGCTGTGTGTGTGGGGGGGCTCTGAACATCTGTGTAGATCCGCAGGCAGCTGTGGGTGACTGCAGACTTCTGCAGGTTTTTCTGGACAGTGCTGAGAGCTGTGGACAGACACTGAAAACTGCGGACATTGTGGATTTCTGTGGATGACCGAACCCTGTAGACTCTGAGGACGACTCTGGACTCTGTCTCAGAGAGTGGGGCTTTTGGGGTTTTTAAATCCCTATCTCATTAAGAGGCTGGGATTTACCTCAGTTGGTAGAGCGCTGCGCTGCAGTCTGTGAGGTCCCAAGTTCAATTCCCAGCACCACAAAAATGGGAGAAGGACCTGGCAATCCACTCCCAAGGCAATCCTGAAACAGTCAGCCATTGAAAACCCTATGAGGGTCACTATGAGTCGGATACTGACTTGACGGCACCTAACAACAACAACAACAATCTCATTAAGAAGGGTACAGTGCTGCTCCCCATTTCCTGAGGACCCGGGTTTGATCCCCAGCACCGCAATAAATGGGAGAAGGTTGTGGCAGTCCACTCCCAAAACAATTGGCCATTGAAAACCCTATGAGGATCACTATGAGTCGGAAGCAACTCAACCGCACCTAACAATAACATCTCATTAAGGGGATAGATATTCCTCTCTTTTTGATCTTGTCCTCATGTGTGGCAGATCCCCCTCCCTCCTTGGCATAGGCTGGCCTGCCTGGGCTGGAAAACAGGTTTTTCAAAGGTGAGGTCTTGCCTCAAATAAGAATGCCCTCCCTAGCAACCATGGCCTTCATATGTAATCAGAGTTCTGCCTACAGATTGGACCATTTGTAAATGGGCTGTAGGTTACAGACTTGTTGTTGTTGTTGTTAGGTGCCGTCGAGTCGGTATCCGACTCATAGCAACCCTCATAGGGTTTTCAATGGCTGTTTTGGGATTGGCTTGGGAGTGGATTGCCAGACCCTTCTCCCATTTTTGCGGTGCTGGGAATCGAACTTGGGACCTCAGTGACTGCAGTGCAGCGCTCTACCAACTGCGCTAAATCCCAGCCCTAGATTACCTGAAAAATGATATTCTCTCCCAATCTGTGCTATTAATAAAGGATAGTATCCATCAGGGAGGTACCAACAATTTTGTCTCAGAGGATGCTCACACTGATAGTCATGTCCCAAAAGGTGGCTGGGAAGCAGATGGCTATATTCCCTTTCTTCCCACCTACCGTCAAGTGTTTCTGTGGAAGTGCACCTCACCCTAGACCCAGAGGGGTAGTGGGCCACTCAGAAGTTTTCAATCAACAGCTCTTTTGTCCCTTAAGGGACATAGTAATGCTTGGAGACAGTTTTGATTATCACACTGTGTTAGTAAGCTTTTTGACACTATAATGAATACCAGAGACAATCAATTTATAAAGAGAAATGGTTTATTTTGCCTCAGGGTATTAGAGGCTTCAGTCCAGGATCAGGGGGCAACACTGCTTTGGGTCTGTGACAGCACATCATGGTGGGAGTGTGTGACAGTGCAAACCACTACCTTCTGACTGGCAAGTGAGAAAAAAGGAAGGAGAGGAAAGGGTTGGGCCTCACAACCCCCTCCAAGGGCATGCCCCCAGTGACCTGCAGACTTCCTACTATGCCCTGCCTCTTAGAGGTTCCACCACCTTCCAACATCACCACATGCTGGGGACCAAGCCTTTACCACATAGGCCTTTGGAGTTCCAGATCCAAATTGCAGAACACAACGAGGTGGGATGCTACCAGCACCTACTGGGAGAAGGCCAGGGATGCTGCTAAATATCTTCTAGCACACAGGACAGGTCTCCCTCTACCTCCCCAACAAAAGATTATCTAATCCAAAATGATAAAGCAGGGGCAGCTGATGTAGCCAGTCATAGTGGTCCCACTCCTGTGCAAATAGCTGGCACAATGAAAAAGCAAAGTTGATGTGGTTGGCAGCAGTTGGGATGGAGAGAGACGGGGGATGGCTGAGAACTAAAACAAGACACAGTAAGCATAATGATCTTCATTAGGACTCACAAACAGAAACACGGTACTAAACGGTGTCTGATCTGAGCTCCAACAATTTTAACAGTTCATTCAGACTCATGAGCTCTAAGATAAGACCATGGGTTTATCTCTTACTAACTGCATATGGACTTGTGTGTTCCAGAGATAAGACTTCTGGCTCCTCCAGCCACCCTCCTAGTTTACAAATCCTGACCAATTTCTAACTGCTAAGACCATCTATAACTAACTCCAACTCATCTCATGAGGAGCCTTCTATAATTAATCCCCTTTGAGGAGCTTCACTGGTCTCTGGTGCATTCCTTTGTGCAGCAAATTCAGCAAATACAATTTTTAGTGGATGTTTCCTAGGCTGGTTTTGGCTGATGGGCTTTAACGCTGGGCATGGGATACAAATGACTTCAATGCAGTGGGTTTATGGCTACAGTCTGGGAATGTTCATAGTGCCCTGGAAACAAAGGAAGATATTCTGCTTGGGAATCTAGAGAAGGTATTTTTAGCAATGTACTTGAAGTGGGTCCTGAATGATAAAAATGGTTTTAGCCAGGTGGAAGTTACAGGAAATATATCACAAGGAAGAAATAATATAGACAAGAGCAGGGAAGAATGGAATTGGAAATGAGAAACAATCCTGAGTGTCTGAAAACAGCTTTCAGGGCGGGAAGGATAACCCAGACAGACAGAAGGGGCCAGATCATGCAGCACTTTGTTAAAATTATCCCTGATACAATAGCTATACTGCCTGTATTCAATTATAGGGAACAAAGCAAAATGTTGCTCAGGCCTAAATTATAACCTGGGATCTGTAGAGAAATGGATTGCATAAGAACTCTCCACTTCCTTCAAGTTGGTTCTTTAACTCTCTGAATGAATATAGAACATTCATGTGGAATTCTAGTGCCATCTAGCATTGAAAAAGAGAATGGCACGCTTGTATCCAGAAAGCGTCCAAGAGCAATAAAGAAATTCTCAACTGCATTTTGAATGTGGTTTTGCCGGAGAAGATTCATAGTGTTCTAGGTAACAGGACTTGTTTTCTGCTGCCTGGAAATTCCAGTCTTTCCCTCCTAATCCTATTGATCTTCCCATCCCCTCACTTGTCAAAAACTCTCAGATCAGAGCTCTTCCTCTTTAAAGAAAATGCTACATTTAAAAACTTACATTTATTCGGATACTCGGATTAAAATAATCTCTTTTATTAGTTTAATTTCCATAAGGGAAGGGTTTTGCCGGTGGTTTGGTTACCACTGTCTTTCAGCACCTGGAAACTGACATTGCTCACTGTATTACTGTTGATGGACAAAACGATGTTTGCTTCATGTCTGCTCAAACTTTGTTATTACTGATAACTTCCATTTGTGCCCTACCTTTACTTAAGGGTAACCTTTCTAGAAACTTTACCAAACATCTGTTGTAACCTTCAATTAAAGATCTAGCAATCAACCTCTGATCTTAACCAAAGGGTTAAGATCTAGCCTGTTTTCCCCTTAACCGTATCGGTTTAAAGATGATACAACTTTCAGGTGGGGGTTATTGTGCTCCAAGGGCTAGAATATGTCATTTTTACGTTGCCTCTAAGAACTCAGATCTTTGTCACTGGATAAATAGCGCCGTGCTCTCCAAGGAGGAGCGGGCCACACCGCGGTCTGGCACTGCCGGTGCGCTCAGTGGTTGCTGCAGTGGCCTCGAGGCTGGAAACAGAGAAGCGAAGGCGGGAGCGCTGGGCGGGCCGAACCTCGGCCATGCGCCTGCCAGGCCCCAGGGGCCTCCGCCGAGCTCCGTGCTCACGCCAGGCCCCAGGTGGTGGCGAGGGCAAACAGCTCGCACTCGCCCCCAGACCCTAAGGGTGCCCTCGGGAGGACGCCCGCTCCAGCGGCCGGAGGGGGCGGGGCCAGCCTGAGGATTGGCCGTTGGACTCTACGTCATTTCCGCGCGCCGGGGCGGGCCGGGGCGCGCCGTCCTGGGTTCTCAGCCCGCGGTGCTGCGCGCGGGCAGTGGCGGTGAACGAGGTGCCGCGACTGCAAGATGAACGAGGCGGACGGTCTGCGGCAGCGACGGCCCCTGCGGCCGCAGGTCGTCACAGACGATGGCCAGGCTCCGGAGGCCAAAGACGGCAGGTAGGCCGGACCTCCAGGCCGGGCACTGGACGCGGGGCCGCGGGGCAGAGGCGACCCTCCTGGTGCTCGGCGACGGTAGGATCGGCAACGAGGGAAATAAACGCGATGCCCAGCCCGTTGCAGACCCCGCTTGATTAACCCAAGACTGGTTTTGCAGAAGAGGAAACAGGCTCCAACAACGCGGATGCATCTGCCGGGTGCTCTCGGCTGCGGCTGCACCCTGGGCACCCAGGCGGCGGCGAAATCCCGGTCCCCGGATGCTCGCGCTGCACCTGTCCTTCCCTGCCCCTCACTCCCGCTGCAACCTCCAGTGCGGTTGCTTCCTCACCTTTGCTTTGCTCGCCTCACTCCTCCGCACCGTCCTTCCTGCTGTCTTGCCCAATCCTCCGGAGGGTGGAGAGCCACCTGGCCGCAGCTCTGCCTCTGTCCTGTTTCCTTTCACACTTTCCTGAAGGGAGGCCAGAAAGGATGCTGGAGTCCCATCGCGGTTCAGGGAAGAGCTGCCTTCTACACCCACTGTTTGGTACCTGCCACCTTCATGCTGCGTGCAGTTCTAACCGCGGTTCTCTGAGTGCAGACAACAGAAATGACATTGTAGGCAATTTTTGTGAAAATTCAGCCTTCCAGGTTTTCCCCATAGGGACGGAGAAGCACAGGAAACTGTAGTTATTGACGCCCAATAAATCCCAGGCTTTTGGCCTTTGCTTCCTTTCCCAGTCTTCTAGAATTTAAGTATGCTCTGTTTTGTTTTGTTAGGGAGCAGGAGTTTAGCTGAGTTGGTAGAGTGCTGCTGTGTGTACTCTCCAGGGTCTGGGTGTGATTCGCAGCACCGCAGAAATGGGAGAAGGACCTGGCAGACCACTCCCAACACAATCAGCCATCAAAAACTGTATGAAAAACAGAGAAGCTATGACATAGTGCTGGGCAGTGTTTCCTTCTGTTGTACATAGGGTCACTATGAGTCAGACCTGACCCCACACCTAACAACTGTTTTGTTAGGTTAAAAACTGAATTATCCTTAAGCATAAATTTAATATGTTGTTGTTGTTAGGTGCTGTGGAGTCGGTGTCTGATTCATAGTGACCCAGTGTACAACAGACGAAACAGCATTGTTAGTGCTTCTCTGCTATTCATATGGTTTTCAATGGCTGATTGTTTTTTGGGAGTGGGTTGCTGGGTCCTTCTCCCAAGCCTATAGCACCTGGTATTGCCAGCTCGTCTCCCATCCAAGTACTAACCAGGCCAGACACTGCTTAGCTTCGAAGATCTGACGGGATCACATGCCAGTGGTATGGCTGCAGGCAAATTTAATATAAGACACTTGAAGTTCACTTTCAATCTTATGTCTTGAGTTTTACAATTTTGAATTTGTATGGAGAACCAGGAGGTTCCATAGACCAATCTTAAAATTGTGGAATTGATTAACATATGTGTTGATAGAAATATTAGAAATATTTATCGGTCATTGACAGTGTGCTGAGAGGTGTGGTACATACCAAATGTGAGGTGTTTTTGCCCTTGATACATGAGATTTATTCATTGATGATAATAAGAAGAACACATTTGTAGGGGAGTGACAAAGCAGTGTTTTGGTTCTATAAAGACAATTTTGAGAGGAGATTTTGTGGGACTAACAGAGTACTTGGGCCCATGGAAAGATCAACCAGCCATCCTGGGTTGCCTTGGATTCCTATTTCCGAGGACTTTCCCTGTTAAACCTGGCCAAGCTGGGACAAGATGGTCACTCGGCTTGCTATGGATATTGGGAATTATCTCCTGATGATTAATGAGTCTTTCAGAATGAACATGCAAGGACTGGCCATCTTCACTACAGAAACTGTGAAGACAGCATTTTGATCTGAGAAGTGACAGGGCAGCCGAGCAGCTGCTCAGGTGCTCTTTGAGGCACAGTATGTTGAATGAAACTTGGGTTGTATAGCACCAGAGGGCACTTGTTAGGTGGGCGTAACACTCAGGACAGAGAACAGCTGTGTGACACTCCTAGCCCTAGGGCAGCCGGGCAAACTTAATTAAATTGTTTTTTCAGTTTCTCTGTGGGGATTTCTTCTGTAATGACAAGATAAATTGGATGTTCCAGAGTTCTCATCTGCCACCTGATCTTTTCCAGTGTGCCTTTGACATTTGTTTTTAAGATATTTTCTTGACCTCCTAGTCCATGAACATTATTCTTATCATGTATTTTTATCTTTGTCTTCTTTCTTGATCCCTTTTCTATGTATCTGTGATGGTTTCTTTCAAAGTGAGTTATTGTCACCTTCCTTTATGTATTATTGTAACATTATAGCTGTTTTTCTTTGTCTGCAGTTCTATATTTTTCTTTTGTAGTCATTTCTATCAGTTTGTCTAATTACCTTCTTGGTCACCTTAAAGGTTGAGAGTTGGACATAAGCTAGAAAAGGCTTTTGTATGGTGGGTGAAGTAAAGCAATCCAAATGAAGCAGAAATGTAAAACTGTTAGAATAAACTTCAGATGTGCTAAAAGAGAATAAAGGAAGCCTTGAAAAACATACTATTAAGTTAACAGACTAGAAGAATAGAAGTTTCTTCCCTTTTGTAACACAGTTCTGTCTAGGAAGAGAACTGTTTAAAGTCCATATATAATTTTAGGGGTGAAAAATGTGTATATAGAGGATTTAACAGCTGCTTTTTCAATAAACTTTCAAAAGCTTTTAGACTAAGTAAAAGTCTCTACAAGGTCTATTTGGCTTTTTCCATTTTAAGGTGGAAAAGTGATGGAGGCATTGGGGACATACAAAGAGGGCCATAAATTCACAAATTCATCAGGACTCAGGATTCTGGAGTTTTCATATCAGCTCTGCCCAGGTGTGTGTCTTCAAATGGCTCTTTTGACTTGTTTCTTCAATTGTTTAAAAAATTTTGTTAATTTTTTTCAAGGAAAAATGATGATTCTAAGAGATCTAGCTTAAAGAAATGTGAAAAATAATCAAATTCAAGGTGCAGTCACTTAAAAAGATGGGACTCATTGCTGCTTGACTTTCTCTGCTTCCAGGAATCGCCTTGACAACCAAGGTTGCTGGTACTCCATGGATCTGGGGCTAGCAGGTTTTCCACAGAATTTCAGTTTACTTTTGAACTCTTGGAGTGTGCTCAAGAGTTCAATGTATGCTCCAAGGCTCTGCAGTCGGGCGTGCAGAAAGAATTAGACAATACCCTTTAGATTTGGGTGGTGAAATTACAGAGGGTGTTGTACATTGTGGCTGGGCCAACAGTAATTGTCAAAACATGTTGCATCACCGTGGTTGTACTCTTTCCTTTGGGGACAGTAGGAAATTTCAGGGCGTACTTGTCCCGAAGGAGGCCCCTATTGCTCCAGGCTCTGCCTGAGAGACTGGGGCGAGCAGCTCATCTCACAGTGCACCTGGGAAGAAAGTTGCCAGGCTGCCGGTTGTGCCAGCTCAGGCCTGGAGTGTGTGTTGCTTTGTCAGTAAAAACGGATAGAGATGAAGGTAGTGCCTTTATTTAAGTTAAAATGATGTGTGTGTAGCCGGAGGGAGGCCGATGTGGAGCAGAAGTGGAGGAATTGTAGTTGGCTCTGAGTTTCCAGAAACCAGCAGTAAGGAAAGACATGCAAAAAGTTAATGAACCTTGGACTAAAATAAGTGCAGTGCCCAGAGCAGGGTACAGTAACCACTAGTGAGTTTGCCTCAATAGCGTAACAAGCTAACTCCATTCCAAGTGCTTAGTAACCACACATGGCTGGTGACTGCTGTTTCCATCAACATAGGAGGTTCTTTTGGACAGTGCTGCTCAAAGACTTTTGTTTAGATTTAAGCTGGTATTTCTAAAACTTTCCAATAGTGGCTGAGGGTCACGTGGGGGAGGGGAGGTGCTGATGGACTTTCACTGGGGAGGGAGTGGGATGGGGCTAATGGTGCTGAGCTCAGAACAACCAGTGGACGGTCCCCTGGTGCTCTCTGCCCCTGCTAGACCAGAAACCCAGCCTCTGTTAAAGCTGTGCACACTGTTTTGATGTAGGTGGTTCAGGGGCCATCGTCTTTGGGAGCAGTGTAACCTGTGTGGCCTCTAGGTGCTTCTCCAGCTTTGCATGCTCTGTAACTCTAGGAGGGAATTAATACGTGGTCCTGGTGAGGATGGGTGATAAGGAACAGCCCAGATTTTCCCAGGCTTTTGGCTGTCTTTCCAGCTGGAAGCACTGTCACTTCGAGTCTTGCTAGGCCATTATTTTGAATGTAATTGAACCTTTTTCCATTATGTGAAGGGGTCACACACTTGGAATCAGATGACCAATTTAGGAGTTTGTTGAAATGTAAGGAGCAGTGAGGGGCTGGGAGCATAGCTCAGAGGTATAGCGCATGCCTAGCGTGCGTGAGGCCTTGGGTTCAGTTCCCAGCACCGAAGTGCAGTGTGGTAAAGGAGGACTCATCTGCATGGGGGACATGTGGGAGGGTCTGCTGAGTGAAGCCAGAATAAGAAGGCTGGTTGTTGGTTAGCTGGTCACTGCTTTTGTTAAGGATAGCCTAAGGGGAAGGGACACACAATGCAGCTTCCCCAGAGAAAGGTGGAGTGGATGGTTACCCATACCCTATCGAGGACAGGGTTATTCTAACTAGACCATACAGATCCCTGGAGGGCGGGGAGCATGGCCAATAGCCACCTGTTTTCTCCCGGCAGCTTGGATTGTGCTTGTCTCTGTTTGGGACTCTTGTTTTTAAAAGAACCATGCTGCCAAAAGCCTTGCTATCACTGTACTTGTAGCTAGCCCTGCTCTACTGAACAGATACTTTGTATTTCCATTGTGGTGAAAATCACTTCAAGAAAATCACTTGTTATACAGTGTCTTAGCCTGTGGCGGGTTTGTAGATTTACATCGTACAGTCATTGACTTTTCCTTTCCTTTTTTCTTTTCTTTTCTTTTTGTGCTTTGCTTTGCATTTCACCTTTATTGAGAAGTAATTCACATACCACACAGTTTACCCACTTAAAATCTCTAATTCAATGATTTTTAGTATAATGGTGAAGTTTTGAAACACCAACATCTAACTTAGAACTTTTTAAGTAGAGGTGGAGTTCACATTACACAATTAACCATTTTAAAGAGTACAGTTCCATAATTGTTGTTGTTAGGTTCTGTCAGGTTGGACTCACAGTGACCCTAAGTACAACAGGCGAAACAGTATTATTAGTGCTTCTGTGCTATTTGTAGAGTTTTCAATGGCAGACTGTATTTTGGGAGTGGGTTACTGGATCCTTCACCCAAGCCTACTGCACCTGGTGTTCCCAGGCTGTCTCCCATCAAGTACTAACCAGGCCCAACTCTGCTTAGCTTCTGAGATCTGATGGTATCAGATGCCACAGTGGTATGGTTGTAGGTGTTCAATGATTACTGTACTCAAAATGTTAGGCACCTACCAGCTCTGTCTAGCTTCAAAACTTTTTCATCACCCCATTGAGACACCTTGTACCCATTGAACAATCCCAGAATTACATGGAGTGAAAGAAGCCATTTCCCCTCTTGTACTGAGGACACATTTCCCCTCTTGCACTGAGGACACAGTGCTATGGCTGCAAGCTCTCACTGTCCATCAGTGGGTAAGTGGATAAGAAAATTTTGGTATATACATATGATAGAATATTCTTCAGTCAGTAAGAGGAACAAGGTACTGATACACTCTGCAACTTGGATGAACCAGAAGATATCATGCTGAGTGAATGAAGCCAGTTAGGGGAGGTCACATGTGTCATTCCATGTACATGAATGTTGAATAGGCGCATAACCGTAGTCTTTGACAGCATTTTCAAAAGTACCTTACTGAGGGCTCTAGGTCTGGACACGTTCCCTGCCACCTCCTGTCCTAGCAAGTAGCATTGCTAATGGTGATGGCAGGCTGGCGTCAGCTCTGCTCTCACTGGTGCTCTTCCAGTTCTGGTAGTGGGCCATAAACCAGCCACATGAGCCTCTCAGTGCCGGTGTTCCACATTCGTAAGGCAGAGGAATCCACCTAGGCACCAGACAAAACAACGTGCATGGCACAGCCTTATTTTACTGCTTGTGAAATATTCCTGACATCCTTCTAAACCCTCACCAGCAGTGCCTTTTGTGCTTTTATATCTTCCTTTCTGCAAACAGGGTGTTTATGAAGAACTAGGCATGCTCTAGGATGATACCTGTCTTTTCTACCTTGCTCCTTACTTCTTTCTGAGATCTGAGTAGAATTTTTAATATCCGGCATTCAGCTAATAGTCTTTTCAAGGAAACCTAGGTCTTTGGTATCCTGCTCTTCACAATTCTGCCATCTTTCAGTGATAGCCTGACTCCCAAAGCCTTTTCCACATTTTTAGGTATTTGTTACAGCAGCCTCTTTCTTCCAGGTGCTGGAAATTAGTTTACTTACAAATATGTCTTCACTTTCTGTGTCTAACACACTTAGTGGCATAAACAACACAAAATATTGTCCTGCAGGTCAGAAGTCCTGGGCAGG
This sequence comes from Pedetes capensis, assembly GCA_007922755.1. Lineage (NCBI taxonomy): Eukaryota > Metazoa > Chordata > Mammalia > Rodentia > Pedetidae > Pedetes > Pedetes capensis. The sequence goes on from VMDO01004374.1 coordinate 38,592, forward strand.
TGTCAGTGTGCTTAAGTCAGGTGCCAGCTGGGCAGGATCCTTTCGGGAGGCTCCAGGCGAGGATCGGTCTCCTGGCCCCTGGCATGGTGGCAGAGTCCAGATGCTCTTCAGCTGTTCAGATGTCTATGGGATTTGGGGCTTGGGAAAGCTGTGCTCTCTCCTCCCTCCTTGTCTTTCTCTCACTTTGTCTTTTCTTTTTTTCCATCCATCCCAACAGAAACAGGGTTTGATTCCATTTTCTGCTTTAGTCATTTATGAAAGTCACTCATGTTCGAAACTGGGCAGGACACTGAGGGTTCCCTGCCCAGCACTTTGTTTCACAGTGGGAACCTGTGCATTTGTGGAGTGAAAACCTGGTCTGAAGTTGTTTGGCTGGTTGTTGAGAAAGTTAGGACTAGCACAGGCCTCACTGTTTCTATGCTACACCTGCAGCAGAGTGAAGCACGTTTGGATGGTGGAAGACCTAACAATCACAACGCTGTCCTTGAATCAAGTCTGTTTTGTTCACTGTGAATCTAGACTTTTCCTTTAAGTCAACATTTTAATTTTTTTGATAGAAGGAAATATTTTCTACCTTAGAAACTCATTTTATTTGCTTTAGGTTAATCTTAATGTCAAGGGTTAAATAAATTCAAATGCAGTTTATGTAAGCAGATAATGATCCTATGAGGCTTATGCAGTAGCAAGAGGCTAAATGTTCTCACTTGTTTACTAACTGGGAAATAATGTATATGAGGATTGGTTTAGAAATGTTTCAGTCACTACTGATCGTTTGACCAGAAACTTTCTCCGAGATTCTCACAGCAGCATTCAGATCCTCCCAAGGCTTTAGGAGCACTTTGAGCTTTAATTTTGTACAATCTATGTGACTACCCATGAGTGGCTTTTAGACTTTCCCCATGGAATGGAAGAGCTCAGGTTTTCTTTTGATTACTAAAGATGGGAAGATAGGATCTGCAAAATGATTGTGGAGAATTGGCAGCTCAGGGAGTCGTTGGGCTTCCATTTGCTTTATAAATTTCTTTTTTTTTCTCCTCCTCCTCCTCCTCCTCCTCCTTCTCCTCCTCCTCTTTCTCCTCCCACAATTAGGGTCAAACCTAGGGCCTTGTGCATGCTAGATAAGCTCTCTACCACCGAGCCACACCACCAGCCCTCTCTTGTCTCCTTTTCCCCCTAAGAATCTTAGGAACACTTGGTACTGTGTGTTGCTGCTTTGAGTTCCTGCACCAGGAAGTTGTGGCTTTTGAGAGGTACTTGTCTCCTCTACAGATGAGTGTGCCTTGGAACTCTTTTCTCCCATTACTTTTTGTGTTCATCAATTCTTTGAATTTGCCCTCTTTAAAACTGTTAGAAGCTTCAAGGTCTGGAGAATAACTGACCAGAGTATCTCACACAGCTGGAAGATTTTTTAAAAAGGGCAAAGTCATGTTTGCCATTCCTGGCAAACAATGCTAACATTTAATCACAAGTCACACAAAGGTCAGTGACCTTGCAGTAGGGAAACTGGGTGAGTGGCCCTGCCTCTGAGAAGGGGCATCAGACCAGTAGAACTAGTCCCTCGTGAGGCTCTGCTGATCGCCTTCACGTGTTTTGTTTCTGACAGCTCCTTTAGTGGCAGAGTTTTCCGAGTAACCTTCTTGATGCTGGCTGTTTCCCTCACCGTTCCCCTGCTTGGAGCCATGATGCTACTGGAGTCTCCCATCGATCCCCAGCCTCTCAGGTGAGCTGCCCTGCCATCCTCCAGAGAGGCTCCTCAGTGAAACAGGTCAGGCCGATGGCATTTCTAGGGAGAGGAAGATTAGGTCCGTCTGGTGTGAAGGCATGTTATGAGAAATAGAGCCAGAGGATTTCATTGTTGGTGCTGTTAGGTGCTGTCAAGTGGGTGTCCATCTAGTAGCGACCCTACGTACAACAGGCGAACCACTATTGTCCGTGCTTCTCTGCTGTTCATGGGGTTTTCAATGGCTGATTGTTTTTTGGGAGTGGGTTGCTGGGTCCTTCTCCCAAACCTATAGCACCTGGTATTCTCAGACAGTCTCGCATCCAAGTACTAACCAAGCCTGACTCTGCTTAGCTTCTGAGATCTGACAGGATCTGAGGACACAGTGCTTTGGCTGCAAGCTCTCATGTGGAATTGGATGATACTCAAAATATTATGTGTGGAATTGTCCCTGTCATTGTTTCAACTGCCCAAACCAAGTATGAGAATGAAAATCAGAGGAGCTTAGGGAGTAGAGATAGTTAACCTTAATTCATTTGAAGTGACAACAGCATACACAAATTAAGTTTGAGTCCAGTTACCTTGTTTAAATTTTTTAAGTAACTGATTTTTTTGAGAACATTTAATTAGGCTTCTGTTTCCCAAGCTCCCTTTCACCAGTGGAGACCCATAAGGAATGTAGTCCATTATAACTTGAAAAAAGGGGCCCTTTGAAATACATTTGTGTTTGTGACTTTAGTAGGAAAGAGCAGGCTCTCACTGACGTGGCAACACTGACATCAGACCTGAGCTGGTTGCGAGAGGGTTGTGTGGTCTGGGTCAGGGAGGTCCCAGCTCCCCTTGAAAATACTATGGGGGTGGATCTGTCTGAAGTTTATTTTAATTAATTAATTATGTAATTATGTAATTTTTGTGGTACTGGGGAGTTGAACCCATGGCCTTGCATGTGCTAGGCAAGTGCTCCACCTCTAAGCTGTACTTTAGCCCCTTTTGTATTTTTTTATTTTGAAACAAGGTCTCACTGAGTTTTGCAGGCTGCTTTTGGCCTCAAACTGGACTCCTCCTGCCTCAGAAGTCCTGAGTCTCTGAGATTATGATGTGAGCCATGTGCCAGCTTGAAGTTTATTTTAAATGAATTAGTCCATGTAAGGCTTAAAAAGACTTCGGGTAAGAACCATGTGTAATTGTAGAGTGGATATAACATAGAAAACTCTATAATATATTAGTGTTTTATACATAAAAATTAAGGTTTTATTTTGGATTCATTTTATTAGAAATGAGTTCAGTATTTTGTGTGCCTGAGGTGGGTACCCACCTTGATATGAAGAAGACTCAGATCTGATCATAGATTGTCAAAAAGAGTCAACTTTTTGTTGGGTTAGAACTAGTAAGGGGGCTGGCGAAGTAGCTTAGTGGTAGAGTGCTTGCCTAGCAAGTGCAAGATCCTGCGTTGAATTCCCAGCACTACAAAAATGAAATAAAATGAACAAAAACAAAACCCCAAATCATCACTAACTAGAATTAGTAGAGGTCCGCAGTGTTGTGAACCTACAATTACTTTATGTAAGATTAAGAACGGACGAAGGTGTTGTCAGTTGCAGAGTGTGGGCTCTAATCTCTGGGGTGTCCGGGGTCCTCCCTTGGGTCCCACCTGAGCCAGGCTGTGGTTGTCCTGGGAATCCTCCCTGGGGACTTGCTACCCTTTCTCCTTATACAGAATAGCCCAGTGCCTCCAGCAGAACTGACTGGTCCTCCTTGGATAGTCCTGGTGGCTAAGGCAGGAGAGGGAGCAGTGGTTGGACATGGAGGTCAGGAGAACAGACTTGGGGGGTTTGGAAAAGGCAGCAGTAGGGAGTGGGGCATGGTGCGAGGCGAGAGCTGGAGCTTCAGTGCCTGAGGTTCTGCGCTTTCCAAGAGGTGGGTTTGTGTGGGCAAGGACAGTGGTGAAGGGGGCAAGAAGATGGGGGCTGAGTCCTGCCAGAAGCAGGCGCTGTGGCCCGGGGAGGATATGGAGTTGCGTGAGTTCTGTCCGGAGTATGTGAGCTTGATGTGGAAGGAGACCAGTGTGGCTGACACGGATCGCCCAGGGGCTGCAGTTTGGGACTGATGGGCCCCATACACAGCAGAAGAGGAGAATTCAGTAGCGGCAGTGAGCTGAGGGTTGTGGAAGGGCTTAGGACAGCAGGAAGACAATCTTCTTGAAAGCTCTGGTCTGAGCCCCGCAAGCACGGCGGGGGAGACCCATGCTGCAGCAAGCAGTGCAGGCTTGGGACAGGAAAGAAGAGCCACCACCTGCTGTCCTGCTTGGTCATACCTGCCAGCCAGATGTGGGGGATCGGCAGGCAGGGAAAGCAGAGCGAGGTGGTGTGGGAGTCTCCCCCCAGGGCACTAGGTGACCTCCTGGGAGCTGAGCCCAGGCTTAGAACTCTCTTGAGCAATCACGCTGGGGAGACAGGCCAGAGCCTGGCAGGACAGGGAGGACAGGGGTGGCAGCCCTTCCAGAGGGGGTGACTATGCTTTTGGTGTCACTGCTTAGGAAGAAGAATCACATGGAAGGCTACAGGGCCTGCCAAGAGTCTGCCCACAAAGCCACCTTCCTTTCCTTGGGGGAAGATGAGAGGAGTGTCCTGGACATACCATGTGTAACATCCTGTGACAGGGTCTTGGAGGAGGCAGTTGACAGTACAGTGAGACATGAGCAGGGTGTCAGAGCTGCTGGTGTGATGATGTGGGTTTGGTGTGGGTGCCATGGTCATTCACAGGCAGGTGAGCTCCATGGGGCCAGATCAGTGTGGCCTGCTTACAGCTTTCCCTGCACTCTGAGGACCAGGTCTCCGAGGTTCCAGGGGACTCTTCCTACTGCCGGGGCCGTTCTTCCCCTCTGTCTCCTGTGGCCTTTTTTGCATTTCATGTGTGTGCCTCTAGTAGCTCTTGATGTTCCGGATTACCCCTAAAGCTTATTGTGGTTGTTTATGTATCACCTTTTGAGTTTCACAGTCTCACCCTAGTAGTAAAATGTGTACTTCTGAGACATGTCAGCTTTCCGCTGCTAGTAGAATTACTCTTCCTGTTGGTCTTTAAAATTATAGTAACAAAGTCTATTCTCTGAAGCACTGCAATATTTTTATTACCTTAAATTCTAGTTTAACTGATAAGTTTTTGTTTTATTTATTTATATTACAATCCTGGGATCTTGTGTATGTTATGCAAGTGCTTTACCCCCTAAGCTGTATCCCTAGCCCCTTTTATATTATTTCTTTTAAGACAGAGTCTTGCTGAGTTGTGCAGGCTGCCTCTGTCCCTGAACCTGCCATCCTCTTGCTTCCTCCTCCTGAGTTGTTGGGATTACAGGTGAATGCCATGGTGCCCAGCTTTTAACTGCTAAATAAATTTTAAAAAGGGCTAGCAACACCCATATCCTTCTATGAGAAATAATCGTTTTGTTCCTGTCTGGATAGAAACCAAACCCTTTCCCAGAATGCTCCTGGGATATAGGCTAGAGTGGAGGCTGCAGGGCAAGGTAGGCTGAGGGGAAGTGCTGCAGGACTGTGTCCTGGCCGTGCACATTTATGTGAAGCTGACTCATCACATGTACAGTTGAGAGCCGGCAGGGATCTTGAGTGAGTGTGACCTCAGAGGGAAGACGGAAGTGTGACCCTGGTCAGGCTGAGCCCTGGGGAAAGACAGGGTAAAGTTAGAAATGGAATCTAAATGGCACAATTACAGAGTAGTCAAGAATGAGCAGTTCACTGGCATGAGTGAGGTCATTGTGGCCTGGCTGGCTGGGTGATCCCCTAGTCCTTGCCCAACTTGGCCTTCCTGGTAGCTGCCGTTGTGGTTATTATTGCTGCCTGGCTTAGGTGTGGACTTTTTGGTGCCTGCCCTTTGCGTTTTCTCATGGAAGTTTTCTTGTCCCCTCTGAAATCATCCTCAGGCTCCTTATGAGCAGGAGATGCACCATCTGCTGCTGAACTTTATTCACAAATATTTCTTAAGTACTTCCTATATGGATGGACTCAGGGCATGTCCAAGGGCCCAGTGGTGGAGACTGTGTCTGTCCCTGGGGGCCATGTGTTCCTGTGTGGCTTACCTGAGTACTCTGCTCTGGGTCCTTCCCAAGGTCCGAGCTGAGCTCAGGTGTGCTCAGCGCTTTAGACACGGCAGGCAGGTTGCTTCTGTGGGTGCCTTCCTGCCCATCTAGAATTAAAGCCTCCTAGTTTAACCATTGCTGACGTCAGATAGATATTGGCTGAAAGCAGAGAACACCAGAAAGATGTCTATGTTTTATTGACTATACAAAGGCGTTTGACTGCATGGATCACAACAAATTAGGGATAACATTGTGAAGGATGGGAATACCAGAGCACTTAAGTGTATTCATGAAGAATCTGTACATGAACTAGGAGGCAATCGTTTAAACAGAAGAAGGAAACCACTGCCTGGTTTAAAGTCGAGAAAGGTGTGCATCAGGGCTGTATCCTCTCACTGTACTCTTCAGTCTCTTTGCTGAGCAAATAATACGTGAAGTTGAACTTTATGAAGAAGAACATGGTACAGGATTGGAGGAGGACTCATTCACAACTCTCAATATGCAGATGACACTTGACAAAAATGAAGAGGATTTTAAACACTTGCTGATGAAGGTCAAAGAGCACAGTGTTCAGTATGGATTTCACCTCAACATCAAGAAAACAAAAGTCCTTGCATCTGGCAGTAAGTAACTTCATGATAAATGGAGAAAAGATTGAGGCTGTCCAAGATTTTTACTTGGTTTGGTAATCAACACCCACAGAAACGATAGTTAAGAAATCAAAAGATGTATCATATTGGGAAAAGCTGTTGCAAAAGACCTCTTTAAAATGCTCAAAAGAAAAGATGTCACATTGAAGATGAAAGCACCTGGCTCATGCCATGGTATTTTCAGTTGCATCATACAATTGTGAAAGCTGGATGGGGAATAAGGGAGACAGGAGAAGAATTGATGCTTTTGAATTATGGTGCTAGAGACAAATATTGCATATACCACGGACTCCAAAGAACCAACAGATCTGTCCTAGAAGAAGTGCCACCAGAATGCTCCTTGGAAGCAAGAAACATAGAGTGGGTCTTATGTATTTTGGATATGTTGTCAGGAGGGACTAATCCCTGGAGAAGCACATCATGTTTGGGAGAGTGAGGGTTGGTGAAAAAAAGGAAGACCCTCAAGTAGGTGGATTGACACAGGGTCTGCAACAAAGGGCTTAACCATAAAAAAAGATTCTGTGCATGGCACAGTGTTGGAGAGTGTTTTTTCTGTTGTACATAGGGTTGCTACAGGTCAGACCTGACTTGATGGCGCTTAACAGCAACAACAAAGTTAAGTCAAGAATGTATGTTCTTAAGCAGGTAGAATGCCATAATTGGAGGTGGGCCGAGGGCAGGAGAGGGCTTTAGTTCAGGGCTGTAGTGTTGTGTCTTGAGTAAGTGGTAGCAGTGCTGGCCTGGGCAGGATCTGCTCCCGGGCTGGAGGCATGACACAGGGCCTGGGGAGGGAAGGGGACACTCACTGGAGCTGCGTCTGGGCAGTGGGTTCCAGGATAGCCTGGTGGACTAAGCAAAGGCCAGGAGGCAGAGTCCAGTGTGCCTGTGGTGGGCCATGTGCAGTGGCTGCGCGTCTAGGACCGACTCCTTCCTTCTGTGTTCCCATGAGGCAGGAAGCAGGGTGCTCAACTGTGAAAGGTTGTCGGGCTCCCCTTCCTTTAGGGTGGCTGGTACTGGCCTCAGGGCTGTGTGCACAGAGGCCCTGGACAGCAGCTCTCAGGGGCCCGTGACTGCCCAGGTCTTATTGTTAGCCACATTTGTATGTTTGTGTCTATTTTGTACTGTGACCTTTCCTGATGTTCTTAAACATTTTTTTTCTTAACCTTTATGGTTCTGGCACCCAAGGGTGTTTTTTGGGATGTGCTCTGCGTATTGAAGGACAGGGGGTTATAAAAGCAATACATTCTCAGTGACATTTTCCTTCCTGTGTATTTTTATACACAAATCCCACAACTGCATTGTTTTGCAGCTTCAAAGAACCCCCTTTTATGCTCGGTGTTCTGAAGTCAAATACGAAGTTGCAACAGGCAGAAAGACTGTTTGAAAATCAACTGATTGGGCCAGAGTCCATAGCAAATATTGGGGGTAAGTAAACCCTGGGACCTGGGTGAGTGGGTGCCTTCTGGACTGCACTGCTCCAGGAGTAGATTCTGTGGGAGCTGCTACCAGGCAGAGGTGCCCCCAGGAGGCTTCTCTGCTGTGGACACCCCGAGGGAGTGGGGGTGGCTCTTTGGCAAGGCTGGCTGTTTGGGTTGCAGGCCAGTTTGGTGTGGGATGGTTTTGAGTTGATTGCAGAGAATGCTTTCCTGGGCTGAAGTTTTGTGAAGGGACAAAGGGCCTGCCAGAGCCAGGTAGGTGTGAGTTGACAGTGCGTTTCCTCACTTGGTCTGTCTTCCCGTGGACTCTGTTTTGAAATGAAGATGAATGCTTGTCAGGGTTCCCACTGCATTTGGATGGGTGCCTCACACATCCCCATGTCTGATGAGCAAGAATTGCCTCTTGTTTCAAATGCAAGCTGAACTGGGCATTTTCTGCCTGTTAAAATAAGTGTTAAGCTTCGTGTTGAAAAGACAGCTAAAAAGATGAGCAAACCTTATCTGGTGCGGGGATTTCTGAGCAGCTCCTTTTGAAATGCCATAGTCACTCTGGAGTCCAGTGTGTGACCTGCGACCTGTGTCTAGAGTGCTTCTACTTTGTTTCCCAGGCCGACCAGCAGTGTTCAAGCAGCTTTTCTTGCCCCAGCCCCACGGGGGGCAAAGGCTGGCACTGGTTGTCCTGTAGGTGGTTTGATTTTTGGCTGGTGAAGTAAAAATTATTTGAAGAATAAGTACTTCATGATAGAACCTCATATTTCTCTTAAAAAAATACATTGATATTTGTCAGTTTTACAAATTTTGGTGAAAAATCAAATTTTGCAATTCAAAACAAACTTACAGGAATTGAGGTGTAAGCCATGCCTTTCCCTTACTGTCAGAGAGAGAATGCCTGTCCTGTCATTCCCCTTTCTGTGCTGAGAAGCCTGTTTTCTATGGGGTGGCATTCCCGGATAGGCCCGTTTTAGGGTAAGGATTGGTCTGGTTATATCTGCTGTTGCTGCAGCCTTGCTCAGATGTTGTATGGGGAAGGCTGGCAGGTGTTGAAAGCCTCAGGAAAGGAGGAGGACAGTAGTTACCAATTAATAGACTTTATTATATTTGTTTTTAAATAGTCTATTTTTAAGAGCAGTTTTAGGCCCACAGCAAAATTGGGCAGCAGTTATGGAGATTTACCGAAAAAGTTTTTGTCGTGGATGCGTGTTGGGTTTTGTCACCTTTCTTCTGCACACATGCACAACCTCCTGTATGGTCATCATTCCCCACCAGAGTGCTACATTTTTTACAGTTGATGAGCCCACTTTGACATGTCATTATTATCTAGCATCTATGGTTTATGTTAGGGCTCACTCTTGGTGTTACACATTCTGTGGATTTGGACAAATGTGTGATGACATGTGTTTGACATTATAGCATCATACAGAATATTTTCACTATCCTAGAAATCTTCTTTGCTCTCCTTTCCCTTCAGTTCTTGGCAACTACTGGTGTCTTTATTGTCTCCATTGTTTTGCCTTTTCCAGAATGTCACATAGTTTCAGTCATTCAGTAGCAGCCTTTGTAGATTGGCTTCTTTGATCTAGTAATATGCATTGAGGGTTCCTCCATGTCTTTTGTTGGCTTAATGGCTCATTTCTTCTTAACACTAAATCATATTCCATTGACTGGGTTTACCATAGTTTATCCATTCACCTGCTGATGGACATGCAGTTGTTTCCAGGTTTTGGTAGTTATGAATAAAGCTGCCATAAATATCTGTGTGCAGGTTTTTGCGTGAACATATTTTTCCACTCATTCGGGTACATACCAAGGAGCGTGAAGGGTAGATCACAGGGTAAGAATAAGTTTATTTTTAAAGAACAGCTACAACAGTCTTCTGAAGTGGCTGTGGCTATACCATTTGTCATTCCTGGTGCCCCTGATCCTTGCCAGTATTTGTTGTTGCTGGTGTCTTAGATTTTGGCTTTTCTTACTCAGGCTGCCTCTGGCCTCAAATTTACAATCCTCCTGCTTCTGCCTTCCGAGTTGCTAGGATTATAGACATGTGCCGTGGTGCCTGGTGGTCTCTTTGATTTCTTTATTCAAAGTCTTGTAGATGTCCTCATATTGACCTTGTGCTTATCTTATTTATAACTAAGTATATCATGCTTTTGGGTGCTAATATAAATAGTATTATGTTTGAAATTTCACATTCCACTTGTGCATTGTTGGTATATAGGACTAATTGACTTCCATATATTAACCTGTAATCCTGTAACCTTGCTGTAATTGCATATGGATGTCAGGAGCTTTATTTTGTTGATTTGCTTAGATTTTCTACAGAGGCAATTATGTCATCTGTGAACAAAAGATAGTTTTATTTCTTCCTTTCAATCTATATGCTTTTTATTTTCCTCCTTGTCTCATTGCATTAGCTTGAATTTCTAGTATGATTTTAAAAGGAGTGGTGAGAGGGGAGATACTTGCCTTGTTCCTAAACTTAGCAGGAAAACTCTGAGTTCTACAAAGCTAACTTTAGTTGTAAGTTTTTAGTAGATGTTGTTTATCAGGTCAAGGAAGTTCCTCACTATTCATAGCCTGCAGAGTTCCACCCCTCTTACTGTGAATGGGTGCAAGATTCGGTTAGATGCTTTTTCTGAATCTATTGATATGAGCATGCTTTTTTTTTTTATCCTGTTAATATCATAGATTAGATTAATTGACTTTTTCTTCAGTAGTGAGGGTTGAACCCAGGGCTTTGTACATGCTAGGCAAGTGCTCTACTACTGAACTGAACTCCCTACCCCCTCCTCTTTGTATTTAATTTTATTTTATTTTTTATGGCGATACTTGGTGGTTGAACTCAGGGCCTTGCACATACTTTACAAGTGTTCAATAACTAGGCTGCACCCACAGCCCATTTTTTATTTTTAATTTTGAATTCAGGTCTTGCTAAATTACACAGGCTGCCTCTGGCCTCAAACTTACAATTCTTTCCTGTCTCTGCTTCCCAAATAGCTGGGATTACAGGTGTGCACCATGGCACCTGGCTACATTAATTGACTTTTGAATGTTGAACCAGCCTTGCATACCTGGGATAAATCCCACTTGATTGTGTTTTGTAGTTCTTTTAATACTCTGTTGGATTAGATTTGCTAATATTTTGTTGAGGGTTTTTGCAGTTATGTTCATCAGAGATAATAGTCTGTTGTTTTCCTATTATGTCTTTGTCTGATTTTAGTATTAGAGTAATGCTAGCTTTATGGAATGAGAAGTATTCTGTCTGCTTCTATCTTTTGAAAAAAATTTTAGAGAATTGGTTATTATTTCTTAAATTCTTGGTAGAATTCACCAGTGAACCTATCTGGTCCTGATGCTTTCTGTCTTGAAAGATGATTAATTATTGATTTAATTTCTTTAGTTACCAATTAGTAGACTTTATTATATTGTTTATTTCTCCTAGTGTAGTTTTGTCAGATTGTATCTTTCAAGGAATTGGTCCATTTCATCTAATTTGTAGACACAGCACTGTTTCCTTTATTATATTTTATGCCTTTATTATTTTTTAGTATTTAAGACATCTGTAATGATGTCCCCTATTTTGTTTCTGATATTATTAATTTGTGTCTTCTTTCCTTCTTTTAGTTAGCCTGCCTAGACATTTATCAATTTTGTTGCTCTTTCAAAAGCCAGCCTTTGATTGCATTGATTTTTTTCTTTATTAAATTCCTCTCTAATTTCATTGATATCTTCCCTGATTTTTAAAAATTTCTTTTTTTCTGCTTACTTTGGATTTAATTTGCTCTTATCTTTCTAGTTTCCTAAGTTGGAAACTTAGATTATTCATTTAAAATGATTTTTTTTCTAGTGTACCTATTCAGTGCTATCAACTTCTCTCTATTACTTTCACTGACTCCCAAAAATTTTGATGTATTTCCATTCCGCTCAAAATATTTTTAATTTCTCATAAGAGATCTTCTTTGACTTGTATATTTAGTGTGTTGTTCAATCTTTAGGAGTTTTGAGATTTTTCTAGGTATCTTTCTGTTACTGACTTGTAGTTTTATTTCATCATGGTTTGAGAGCAGACATTGTATAAGTTCTATTCTTTTAAACTTGTTATGATGTGTTTTATGTTCCAGAATGTGGTCGATGTTCATGAATGTTCCATGTGAGTTTCAGAAGAATGTAAATAGTCATCCCTTGGTATCTGTCAGAAGTGGGTTCCAGGACCACTACAGATATCAAAATCCACAGGTGCTCAAGTCCCTTAAATAAAATGGCATCTTATCTGCAGATAGCCTGCGTACATCCTCCTGTGTACTTTAAATCATCTCTTAATTACTTATACATAAAGCAATGTAAATGCTAAGTAAATAGTTGTTGAGAGAATAATGGCAAGAAAAAGGTCTGTTCATGCTTATTGTAGACGCAGTTTTTTTAAAAATGCATTTTTGACCATTATCAGTATTCTGCTGTTTGGTGAAGTAGTCAGTAGGTGTCAGTTACATCCTGGTGATGTTGTTGTCAAGTTCACCCGTGTTTTTCCAATATTCTTTCTGGCTTTGTGGATTCTGGTCCAGCTGTTGGCTCTTCTTGCAGTTCTGCCAGGTTTGCCTCATATATTTTGGTGCTCTGTTGTAAGGCACACACGCATTGAGGGCTGTTTTGTCTTCTTAGAGAGTTGATTTCCTTTGTCATGATGTAATATCCCTCTTTGTCTCTGATGACTTGCTTGCTCTGAAGTGGCTCTGTCTGAATTAGCGTAGCTACTCCTGCTTTCTCTCCATCAGTGTTGGTGTGGCATCCTATGCTTTAATCTGTGTGTGTCTTTGTATTAAAATGGGTTTCTTGTGAACAAGGTATAGTTGGGTCTTGCATTTTGTTCCGCTCTGACAGTCTCTTTTACTTGATGTATGTAGACCATTGGTATTTATAGTAATTATTGATACATTGGGTTAGTAGAAATGATTGTGTTTGTACTATTTCCTGCTCTTTACCTGTGTTCTTGTTCTCTTTGTGTCTTTCACTTGTGTGCTGGAGGTTGCACTCACGGCCTTGCATATGCTAGGCACATGGTGCACCACTGAGCTACCCCAAGCCCCTAAACTGAACTTTTTAGATGCTTTCATTTATTCTCTTTCTTAGCAGATGACTTATCTTTCTTTCTTTATGTTTTGTAGTGGTTACCTTACAGTTTGCAATAGACATTTAAAAACTGGAAATTTTCTGAATCTCTGTATCATCCTTGCTTCTGGGCTCTGCTGTTCTCTGTCTTGGTCTAATTTTAGCTCCTGTGCTGCCCACGTGAACCCTTACTGAACTTTAATTTTCTCTGGAGGCTTCCCAGCAGTTCTTCCCCTTTACCTACAGCGCTGGCAGCGACACTGGTGTGAGGTGATTGTGAACTTGCTCTTGGCGCTGAGTGTCTACCTGAGGGTTCAGGGATGGAGAGGAGCTTTGCAGTGCTTATCACTGACACAGGCCTGCTTTGCCCTTGCTCCATAGTCAGGTTCAGACCTGCACGCTGGCTCCCCAGGAGCTGAAGTCTTGTCACTGTAGGTCTTAAGGAGTTTAAAAAGTTCCCAGACATCACTCCTGCATCTTTAGAACTGGAGATGAGAAGTGTAGCCAGCAAGTAGTGTGGTCACAGTTCCTAGGCTGACCCTGTAATAATCTTTCTCCTTTTTGTTTTTTTAAACAGATGTGATGTTCACTGGTACAGCAGATGGCCGGGTTGTAAAACTTGAAAATGGGGAAGTAGAGACCATCGCCCGCTTTGGTTCAGGCCCGTGCAGTAAGTTGGTGACCGGTCAGTCATTTAGAGGGGTGCCACACAGTGGACCTACTTCACCCTGGGAGGAGAAGAACTCGGACCACCCAGCAGATGCATTGTGCTTTGGGCATTACCCTGAGCTCTCCATTTGTGAGATGGTGGCTGCACATTACCGGGCCTGGGGTCCCTCTGCAGTTCAAGGGTCTGACCTGGGTCCCTGGCCCCTTCTGTGGGAACCTCAGGGGCTAATGGGTAGTATTGGGGTGCTGCTGTAAAGGCTGTGTTGTTGCTGGGATGCTTAAATATAATTCCTGCATAGGCTTCTCAGGAATTTCAGTAGTGCTGTTCAAAATTCAGATGTCTTTATACCACTCAAGATTTTGGAAATCTAGAGTAGAAGATTCTCAGTGCTTTAAAAACTCATTGCCCACAGGCTTCGTATTAGTGATCATTTTATTTTTATTAATTTTTTGTGGTGCTCTGGCTGGAACCTAGGGCCTGTGCATATTCAGTAAGTGCTCTACCCCTTAGCTATATCCCTAGCCCTACTAATTTAAATTTTTACTTATTTATTTTTTGTGGTGTTGGGGATTGAACCCAGGGTCTTATACCTGCCAAGCAAGCCTTCCTTTACTGAGCAACATCTCTAGCCCTAGTTAATTACTTTTAATGCCTGGAATGTTTTTATGATAATGATGCAGTTTCATTGTGAAGTGGAAAAACACAAATATACAAAAAACCAAAGTGAAAATCGCCTTGGAGCCTTCTCAGCTGGAATGGTTACTGCCTTTTTAGTGAGTGCCTTTCCAGGGGTCTTTCTACCCTCGGACATCCACACTCACAGTCTTGTATGGTGGGGTCACACTCTACAGTGGGTTCTTTCCACTGTGTGCTACCAGGAAGCAGCCCACAGTGAGCACCCCTCAGTGAGCCCCTGCCCTCGACACCTACACTCTGCACCTCCACTGAGCCCCCGGGAGCACCTTGCAGTTAGTGCCTGTGGTGAGTGCCTTCACTGAGTACTCTGCAATGGCTGCGCTTAGCACCTCCTGTGAACACCACCCCCTGGGAGCACCTTGCAGGGAGTGTCTTCACGAGCACTATGCAGCCCTGCATGCAGCACCTGCAGTGAGCTCCGTTACTACCCCCACCCCCCCGCCTGCAGCAGTGTGTGCCTTCATGAGCACTCTGCAGCCCTGCACTCCATACCTGCGGTGAGCCCCTGTTGGGCAGGTCCAGCTGTAGGGGTGGCATTTTTTCTGCCCTGTGAGGATGGATGGGTGAGATACGGGGCACTGAGGAGGGCACAGGTGGGATGTGGGAGTAGCCGCCAATCCCTGCGTTTGTCTTCCTAGAAACCCGAGATGACGAGCCAGCCTGCGGGAGGCCCCTGGGCATCCGGGCAGGACCCAATGGGACTCTTTTTGTGGCTGACGCATACAAGGGACTGTTTGAAGTAAATCCCAGGAAACGTATGTGACAATAACTTTCCTCCCCTCCCCCTTATTAGTAAATGTTATTGGGTATAGAGTAATACAGCATTGGCTTTTTCCATTGACAATGACTTTTCTCTGTGATGATTTCAGACTTTTTAAGTAAATTTAATAGGATTTGTTAGATACAGTTTGCTGGAGACTATAATGTTTTCTTACTCATGGGATAGTGCTAAAAGCATTGTCCACAAACATATGCTAGATTTAGCCACCAGAGAGAACCGTGTCCATGACTGCATTTAGTCCATGCCCTGATTCCCCCTGCATCTGTATTTCAGCCACAGGGTCTCAGAAGAGGGTATTGGACCCCTCTTTCTAGCCTTCTATCTTTATTTTCTGTTTATCTTTCTACATCTTGTTTCTGGTTTCTCTCTCTCTGTCTCTGTTGCCAGCCCCATAGTCTTTTCTCTTCTTTCCTTTCCTCTTCCTCCCCCTTTGGTCTCCCCTTGACTGGTCATGCTATCACATTGACCAGTTTTATGGTGTTTGCCATTGTGCGTCTCGGTGGAGTTCATGTCATGGGGGCCAGACCCTACCACTGCAGAGTAGCCCCAGCTCTGCTATTTGCTGGCTGTGTGACTGTGCAGGTTACTCAGCCTCTCTATCCCACCTAGTTTTTAAAACTTAAGTACTGCTACTTCTATACTTAAAAACAATGAGGGGAACACTTTTATGTTTTTCTCAAGCAAACAATGGTACAAAGCCTTTTACCTAACACTCTTAATTGATTTTTTAAAGCCTGTTGGTCTCAATAAAACAAAGTTTTCCCCATCCTTACAGAAAGGATTCTGCCTTTGATAAAGTTTGTCTAAAACCAAATTCATCACCTAACAACGAGTGCACCACCTATGCTTGAGAAGGAGTAAGTCTTCTGACACACGACACAGAAGCCATTTCAGTTTTTCCCTTTTACACCAGTTAAGCCAATTCATATTTGAACTTATTGAGACACAAGTTCTTAGAATGCAAGCAGATCTTTGCCTTTCCTTTCCCTCACCCAAGGCGAAGTGAAACTGCTCCTGTCCTCTGAGATGCCCATTGAGGGGAAGAGAATGTCTTTTGTGAATGACCTCACCATCACTCGGGATGGGAGGAAGGTGTACTTCACGGATTCCAGCAGCAAGTGGCAGAGACGAGATTACCTGCTTCTGGCCTTGGAGGGCACTGGCGATGGGCGGCAAGTGTTCACGTCAGGGCTTCCCTGTTGGTTAATTAGCCAGGCAGGTGACGGCACAGAGCTTACTGCGGCTCTGAGTCACAGGGGGGGTTGTGAGCTTAGTTCAGCTCTAAGGACAGGACCTGGGGCTCTAGAGTCCGGTGGTGGAGCAGAACATGCTCACCCCTTCTCTGAGGAAATTGAGTGGAGTGGACTGACACCCCCCCCCCCCCCATGGTGGCCCTCTGCAGCCCAGTTGCCCCCACAGGCCTGAACTTAAGTTGCCCTCCAGGCCAGGGCATCAGCACTCCTAGGAGTTGCCAAGCTCCCAGGCCAGGGGAAACTGGGTGCGGGGTTCTGTGGCAGGTAGGGGACATGGAGTCTGGTGTGGATGGGGAGACCACTCCTGCAGTGTTGCTTTGCATAACCCCTGGCCTTCCACAGCCTGCTGGAGTATGACACAGGGACCGGGGAAGTGAGAGTTCTGCTGGACCACTTGTACTTCCCCAACGGGGTCCAGCTTTCCCCTGAGGAGGACTTTGTCCTGGTGGCAGAAACAAGCATGGCCAGGATACGGAGGTGCGTGGGGTCAGTGAGCTGGTGGTTGCTTGCCTGGGGTGGGGGAGCCGTGGCTGATGGATCTGAGGGTGGTGGGCCCACCCTTCCTGTTGCAGTGACCCAAGTCCTCCCCACCTTCCCAAGAGCTGCAGGTGCAGCTGGTGCCGGCTGCATGGCCGGAGCCCTTCCCTGGGCGGGCCTCTGTCCCCTACCTACTCCTCCGGTGGGGCTGTACCCCGGGCCTCAAGGTTCCCTCAGCAGCCATGCCATGTTCATGATGGCCAGGGTCGCAGTAGCTTCCAGACATATATTTGGACCAAGACCAGTCTTTGTGTGTGGCTTGCAATTTTTCCTTAAGTCGGGGGGAGTGCTCACTGCTGCTTGGATAACTTTTCCAGAGTCTACGTGTCTGGCCTGATGAAGGGAGGTGCTGATATGTTCGTGGAGAACATGCCTGGATTTCCCGACAACATCCGACCCAGGAGCACCGGGGGCTACTGGGTTGCCATGTCCACCGTCCGTCCTAACCCCGGGTTTTCCATGTTGGATTTCTTATCTGACAAACCATTTATTAAAAGAATGATTTTCAAGGTAACTATAAAAACGCTAATTCCAAAGATCAAGATGAAAATGAATCTGATTTTGATCTTTGGACATAACAGCCCTAGAAATTGTAGTTTTCCTTATAATATATGTTGCTCATAAGGACTGCTTATAAGCATGTCTTACTCTTCATGCTCTAACATAAGTTTGGATATTTCAACTCTGACCTTTTCTTTTTCCTCCTGGTTTCCTGTATCTGGGGCTTTTTGTTACCTTAGCACTGTGAGTTCAGGGTCCTCACACGGCCTATCAGTCTTTGTCCTCTGCTCTGCTGTGGCTGCCTCAGATCTTCTCTTGCCCTGAGACTGTGGCTCCGCCCTCACCCTGCCCTCTTTACAGAGAAGGCGTTCACCAGGTGCACCTCCTCCTCTCCTTGTTGCCATATGGATCAACCTCTGACCTCCGCCTCCCTTCTGCCTGCTCCCTCAGCCTCTGCCACAGGATTCCTTCCTCTGACCTCCTAACACATCAAACCCTTTCACAACAACAAAAATCACCCCCCCACCAGGGGCCAGGCACAGTTGCTTCAGCTGGCCTCTAGATGTGCATCGTCCTGCTGGGTTCCCAGTGCCTTTGTGGGCCCTGCTCTGCCCCCAGATTTCTTACCCTGTGGAGGAGGAATGTGCTGACTTAGGCGCTTGTGTAGTGCAGAAATCTGCTTTTCTAACAAGCTGAGTGGGTATTTGAAATTGATACTGAGTATTTGAATAGTTAGAAAGTATTTGTATGTGAGGGTTATGGAGGTGACAAGCAGCTGTAATGGTCCATGGTGCTGGTCAGTGAGCGCAGACCCACTGAGGGGCTGTGTGCGCCATCTCATGTCTCTGTGGAAAGTCCTGACCTGTTCAGAAATCTGGTCCTCCTCTCTGCCTCGATGGTCCCAGAGCCACCCTCTGTTCCTGCCAGGACCCAGGGGAGGCAGAGTGGCAGTGTGGGTTAGGAGAGGGGTTTAGAGAGGGCTGACTGACCAGCTGTGGGACTATGGGCACATGACTTGGTTTCTCTGCCTCAGTTGCTCCACCTGAAAAGCAGGAAGAAAAATGCAGCCCTTTAGGTGCTGAGGACATTCATGAGAATGTGCACTTGGTTCCCTTAGCCGAGATAGTACGTGATCAGTCTCTGTAATTGTCAGTTTTCCTCCGGTGAGGATAGGTGGTCACCCGTGTCTGTTGTGTGCGGCATGTGTGTGTATGTGTTCTCACTAGAACGTGGGCCTCAGAGCAGATGTTTTCTGTGCTTCATCTTCAGCCCTACAACAGAGCCGGCACCAGGAGGTGCTGCTGAGGGAGGGACATGTCCTGGGAATGTGAGGGTGCTGATGGTGGGGGTTCCTAGGGCAGGAGGAAGTGTGGTGTCTTCTTGTGGCTTAGCCATATGGTAGCAGGGGGAGAGAGGACCAGAGACCTGGAAAGAAGATTTGATTTTACTCAAAATGCAATCCAAGGCACTGAAGATTTTTTTATTTTTGAAATGATATTAAAGTTACAGAAAAGTTACAAGTAACTTTTTGTCTAAACTGTTTGTAAGCAAGTTGCTGACCTGCTGCCCCATGGCTCTGATACTATAATCAGGGTTCCCTGCAGCAGGGATGTTCTCCTTCATCACCAACCACCAGCCCTGTGAGGAGACTCATGGGTGCCTCACGGATCTCTCGCCCATGGGCACCACTCAGCTCTCCCCACTGGTCCCAATGTCCTTGGTTACAAAAGGACCCAAGCGAGGTCGAGTGGCTCTTTCTTCTCTCTAGTCTGGAGAAGCCCTGCATTGACTTTTTGACCTTGATCCTTTGAAAGCTAGTTTGGTAGGGCAGTTGAGCTGTGGAGGTCTCTCTGCATCAGTCTGTGGTGTCTCATGATTGCATTTGGGCTCTGCATCGCTGCAGAACCAGCATGGAAGTGCCAGAGTCAGGGTGCACAGTGCCAGCTGGCCCCGTTAGCAATGGTGGCCTCTTTGATCCCTGAACCAGGCAGGCAATGTGAGGCCTCTCCATTGTGAAAAGTCTCCCTCTCCATTTGTAGTTAGTGAGTATCTTGGGGAGAGGGCCTTTTTAATGGCCAGTGCAATCTCCTGGCTCCCACTTGTCCGTGGTTGTAACCTCACTGGCATTGTCTGTCTTGGCTCTTATTATCCACCTGTGGCCAATGGGAGCCTTGCAGTGTGGCTCCTGGACCTTTGGGCACTTCCTTGTCATTCTTGGACTGGTCCCTCACCATCTAGCACAGGTTGGCTCATACTGTATTTTCCCTGCCCTTGGCTCTGGAGGTCTGGATGCCAGGTTCACTGGCAGCTTTTCGGCTATCCCTGCTCCCAGGGACACAGGAGGGAACACACACACGTGCCCTCGCACCTCCATTTATTTAATGTGTTTGACTTCATGCAGATAGCCCTATCTCCAGTCCGGTGCCATGGGCTGTTCCAGTTTGCCCTTCTTATTTCTCATACTTGACACCAGGAAGCCTGGATCCTTTTATCCGTCATGTTTACCTTTTTGTTTTAGTTTTTTGTGCTATATAGCCCAGGCTGGCCTTGGACTCTCCACCGTCCTGCCTCCACTTCTTGCGTGCAGGATGACAGGCATGCGCCACCATACCCAGCTGTATACTGTGTTTACCTGTGTGGTCAGTTCCCCACCATAGCCAGTCCTTCCCTGACCACATGCTGGAGCCTATGTTTCCCCTCAGGGGCTCAGTCATCCCCAAGCTGTCCCTGGTGAACACCCTCCTCACCCTGTATCAGGCCACCTCACCTCACTGCAGGGACACCTCCTTACCATGGTTGGGCTCTGGCAGCCTGCTCTGGGCCACTGTCGTCCCCTGTCCTCTGCACACCCTTGCCCTGTCTATCTACATACGAGCTTCCTGTGTGGCTGAGGAGGGGAGTGACAGACACATTTGAGCTTGGTGGCTGCTGCTACTGGGTAGAGAACAGCTGTGGCAGGGCCTGACACTGCAGGGGCTGGAAGGGGGTTGGTGTGGGCTGAGCAAGTGGCCAGGGCATGGTGGCTGGCAGGGGTTAGGGTGGGAGTGGCCTCCACATGGCAGGCTCCAAGCCTCAGAGAGGCCTGCTGTCCAAGGGTGAGGCTGGCTTTTGGCCTCCGCAGCTCAGGACAAGACCCTACCTCCTGCAGTGAGCACTGTGAAGGGTGCAGTGCAGTTGAGAGGCCTGGGTGAAGCTGGGTCCCAGGATTTACACTGGGGCTTGGAAAGAGTGGTGGAGATTTGAGAGGCTTCTGGGAAGGTGATAAGTGGAAAGGGAAAGGTGGTCTTTCAGGGATACAATGGAGAGGAGAGGGAAAGGTAATGACTAGATAGTGGGAGGCGCCATTTCATGGTTCACAGGAAGCTTTGTGGAACCCTTAGAGCTGAATGTGACTGGTTTATTTTTAAAGATAGTCTTACTGTGTTGCCCAGCCTGGCCTCTAACTCGGGGTCCTCCTGCCTTGGCCTCTCAAGTGCTGGGATGGCAGGTATGCCCAGCACACCCAGCTTGTAATGTGACTGTGATCTAGTGCGATTGAACATTTGAGAGCTTAGTTACCTTATGTCTATGTGAACATTTCTGGTGACTGGGAGGCGTTATTTGTTGGATATTTGCAATGTTTGTATATGAAATACGCCTATTAATATCCATTCATTGGTTGTACTCAGCAGAGTATTTTTGTCATAGTTTCCTACCTGGTGTCCTTCTACACTGCCGAAATCACACACCTCCGCATCAGCCCCACAAGTCCAAGCCTGAGCCTCATTTGGTGGAGCCATGCCCAGGGCTGCCATTGGTGCCCTGCTCTGCACTCTCTGCAAAGGGGAGCTGCTGTCAGGAGCTGTGTCTGAACTGCAGGCTTATTCTAGGAGCTGGATCGTGGTGTGTGGACTTACTGACTAAGCCCTCCCAGGTTCTGTTCAACATGAGGGCTCTCAAAACTCCATCACCTGCACCTCACACATCTACACTAGTTTATTCTGGCTAAGCTGTGCTGGTTTGGGTCAAGGTCATCCTTAGCTTTGCCTCAGGGTGGTGACCTCCTGGATGTGATTTGCATCTCTTTGGTCAGCCTGCTTTGCTAGCTGCCCTCCTTGGCCGTCTGTACAGGGTGGAAGGGGAGGGGCCCTGGCTCTGCCTGTGTACTCAGAGGACCATCCTCCCCTGTGCTTGCTCTCTAGCTCTTCAGCCAGGAGACAGTGATGAAGTTCGTGCCACGGTACAGCCTTGTCCTGGAGGTCAGCGAGAGCGGTGCCTTCCGGAGAAGCCTGCATGACCCCACTGGGCTGGTGGTCCCCTACGTCAGTGAGGCGCATGAGCATGATGGGCACCTGTACCTGGGCTCCTTCCGGTCCCCCTTCATCTGTAGACTCAACCTGCAGTCCGTCTAGCCAGCCCAGCAGTTGCTCCGCCATGTGTGCCAGGTGTCGTCATCCGCAGCCATCAGGCCTCCATGAGGAGCTGTGGCCTCAGCTTGTCCCCATGTGCCTGCCATCAATGTGTGGGAGTGCCTGCTGCAGGCCCAGGCTGCACGGGCCCTTGAGGGGCCTCCCTTGGGCTCGACATCACCTTCCAGGGGAAGGCGAGTTCATGCAAAGCCATTCTCTCTAAGGGTAGTAGTTC
The DNA here is from genome assembly GCA_007922755.1 of Pedetes capensis. Lineage (NCBI taxonomy): Eukaryota > Metazoa > Chordata > Mammalia > Rodentia > Pedetidae > Pedetes > Pedetes capensis. The sequence goes on from VMDO01004374.1 coordinate 60,652, forward strand.
TCTAGGACTTGGGAGACTCCATGCACTTTGCACAGGGCTCAGGGTTTGCTAGTTAGCACTGGAGACAGACTGACTAGGGATGTCACTGCTGCTGCAGGCTCTGACCTGCCACCCTCAGTGTCTTTACTCAAAAGTGGGCTTGTAGCTTTTGGGGGGAGGCATTGAAAGGCAAGGGGGGGCCAGGGAAAGTGTGTTGAGGTCGGCTGGTCAGGGTGGTGCAAGCCGAGACTGAGGCTGTTCCTAGGTTGTGTGGAATGCAGGCCCTGGGTCCCTAGACATTCTCTCTGCAGCAGAGGGCTGCCCTTCCCCCGTGCTTGCTGTGGCCTGTCCTCCTGTGGGGACACGTAGGAGAAGCGTGCTGACCTCATGGGCTTTCTGTGAATGTCCACCACCCTGGACCTAGTGACCCAGACACTTAGTCCTGGCCACGGGTGGGTTAGGTGTGTCCTTTCTCTGCCTCTGTCCTTCACCCCTGGACCCCAGATGAAAGTACATGTTGACATCATTTGTGCCCCTGTGACAAGCCCCGAGTTGCTGCCTTTCAATGAGGATGTCTACACACTGGTCTTAATTTTGATAATAAATAATGCTGACCCCTTTCTTGCTGGTTAACCTTTTTGACAATGTGGCCTCTGAGTGTCTTTGCCTTATTTTACTCTCCTGCCTTGGTTACTGAGCAGCGTGAGTGCCAGTGCTGTTGGTGAGGAGCTGGGTTCCGCTGAGCAGCCCATTTGCTCTGCCCTTAGGGAAGCTGCGGGCCCCTCGGGGCACCCAGCATCCTCAGCCTGTTACCTTGGCCTGGGTAAGTTGACATCAGATTTCTCTCCTGTTCCCAGCCTGCACCCCAGGCTGGCACCGGTTCCTCTCCTTTCTGGGGGTTTGTGAGCACATGGGAGAGGCTGTCTCTGAATACCTTTGAGATAATGAGGGAATGATGGAAAGGTCCAAAGAGCTTTACTTGCTGTGGTAAAGTGCAGCCGTTTTTGTGGTCATGCTGGCTGTCCCAGCCCCTCCCTGATGTGGGGAGGTGGCAGGGCTGTGAGGAGGCTGGGTCTTGCCTCATCTTGGTCACTGCCTCAGGACTGGCTTTGTGTGGACTGTGGCAGCTGGAGAACAGTGGCAACCCGTGTTTCCTCAGGCGAACAACGGCCAGTGTAGCTTAGGTAACTTCATAGGAAAGGCAATCGGGTAATTGTTACTAAACACTTCAGTAGCTAATGAGGGGCCTTGTGTTAGGGAAGCAAGAATAACAAGTAATACCTAATGCTCCTGCCTTGAAAACAGTGTGGGTGTGCTGTGTGTTGACTTGTCAGGTCTTTGAGAACAGAGAGCTTTGCCTTCAGTTCTGAGTCTCCATTGGTGGAAAGAAGCTGGCAAGTTCGTTTTTAGTTTTCAGCAAGAAATCTTGGTTTTGACTCAGATGTTGACTTTCTGTCTCCCAGTGTCATTTCCCGTGTTTTGTCTGCTAATTGGCTTGATGAGGTGCAAAAGATAATCTTAGTTAGCTTTAAATGTGTGTTATGCTTTTGCTGTAAACATAAAAGTGATTTGTTCTAATATGAATTATTGATATGCTTTTAAAATTAATCAGATGATTCATAGCTTGTTATCTATTATAAAAAATTCCATCAGGATTTAGTTATTACCTTTCATAGGAATGAAATCCCTTTAGAGATTTTTATTAACAACATACACTTAGTGGACTTAGTGCATAATTTTGAAAGGTTCTGCACATACCTGATTTTTTTCTTTTCTTTTTTTTTTGAGACAAGGTCTCACTATGTTGCCCAGGTTGGCCTCCAACTCCTGGCTCAAGCAGTCCTCCTTCCTTAGCCTCCTGAGTAGCTGAGATGGCAGGTACAGGTACCATGTCTGGCTTTCTGTACACTGACCTTAGTGAGGCAAAGAGATATGGCTTCATTCTACAGATGGAAAGAGAAACCCTGAGAGTTAGTGACTGCCCAGAGTCACAGCCAGCGTGTGACCCATCCCAGCACTCTGGGTGCCATTACTGAGGAACACTGGGAGGCCAGGCAGGAGATGGTGGCCTCCCAGGGGCTGGCTGGGCACTGGCCACCTCTGCAGCCTGTGGTGGCACAGCAGAGTCCTTTGGGGCTGCCAGGACTTGGAGTGGCCTGGGCAAAAGCATGGCTTGAATGTCACAGGCAGAGGTGACTTAGGTTAATTATGGCCTGGGCCCTCTGCTGTTTGCAAAGGACACTGAGCTAGGCAGGCTGTGGAGCTGCCTCAGTATAATTGGTGAGTATGCAGCTGTAGTGTGGCTGCAGAAAACTCTAGAATGCTTAGGGCATGGCTCTTTCAGGATTTTCGCTGGTTTTGGTCAGTTTGAGAACTTGAACGAAAGTGCTTTTCTTTGGTCATAATCCTGTTGTATCTTAGATGCCTGGGTACTGAACCTTACGTTTTGTCCGTGATAGTGACATTAGATGACAGCAGCTTCCATGTGTCAGAGTGAAGCTGATGCCTTTAAAATTAAGGTAAAACTGGGTTGGCAGTGTGAGGCTGTAGGTTGTTCTGGCTGACAGGTGGAGCTGCAGGTCACCCTGGCTTGACGGCCCCTGTGTCCTGTGAGGGCTACGTTTCACCTGGTGTCTGAGCTACCCTAGGGCCCCTTTCTAGGGGCCTCTGGGACATGAGTCCGGGGAGAGCGTTCTTTCTCTGCAGTCAGTTAGAATGGGATGAAAGTCACTGTCACTGCAACTGGCATCAAGTCTGCAGGGCTTGATGGTGGCTGCATCACTGCTGAGGTGGAGGCAAGTGGCTGCTCCTTCTCGAGGCCATAGTGGGTGCTCTGGCCAGCTAGCTCCTTTTGTACCACCATGGCTGACATAGAGGACATTTTCTTCTGTAACGTGCACTACATGAAACAGAGTGGGGATGACTGAAATATGGGGTTTAGTGGGGTCTTAAAGTAAAACCTTCACCTAGGGCTTAGGGGCTGCGGTCTTCCCACAGAGAGGTTGTGCTGCTGTGCTTTAGTCATAGGAACTAGGGAGAGCCCGGTGTCCACATGGTGGGCTGAAGATGTTGGGTATAGCCCATGTTCAGACCTGGAGTGTTTGGGGCCGCCTCTTCCCCAAGGGGTAGCAGCTGGAGGGCTGGCTGGGGTGGGGGAGTCCAGCACAATCTCCAAACCTGGGCATGCGCATGCGCGGCGTGACTTGGCACAGTGCTGTGCTGAGAGAGGGGCGGTGGAATGGGGAGGCTGGGCCTTGCTGTGCTATGCTCAGGACTTGTGAAGAGGATGGTCTAGGATGGGAGGACAGGAACTCATCTCCTTGCTGTGATGGATGCCACACAGGCCCTGCTTCACTCTGTCCTGATGTCCCCTGGCTCTGTGCTCTGTGACTCCTGCCTGGCCATGTGGAAGGCTTGCCTTCAGGGGCTCAGGAATCTCCCCAGGAAGTAAATATCTGTGGCATTGCTGCCACCACTGTGCCTGAATTAAGTGGCCAGGAGGCGACTCACAGCAGCAAAAATGAACAGAAAATTGGAATTGTGGCATCTCGTCCCCAAAGGAAGATGAGGGCAGTGGCTTTGGTGGTCTTCCTCAGTCATTTCACGGCTGCTCAGCTCTGCTGTGTGCACTGGATGCCCATTGCTGCAGGCTGCCCGCATGTCCTCTGCTGTGTGCCCTGCTTTGCCATTGGGGTTTGCAGAGGGCCTGAGAGGCAGGAGCCCAGCGAGCAGACTTGCTTCATGCTGGGCTCCACAGGGCAGGGCCTGAGTTCCCCATCCCTCAGAGTGAAGGGTGAGTGGGCCACCAGCCAGCCTGGGGCTTCCCCCAGCTTGAGCCGAAGCCCCACCTCTCCCAGGTCCCCTGTGGCCCGTGGTCACTTGTCTTCAGTGGCTGTCTCCCCCTGGCTTTGGGGAATGATCTCACCCTCTGTCCTGCCTGTTTGCCCCTGTGTGCTGAGTGCTTCCAAACCCTTGGGCAGCAGAGGACATGGGCAGAGGCCCTGGCTGGAGAAGCACAGCTAGAGGGTGGGTTCAGTTGGTGGTGCTGCTGCCCTGCCTGGTCACCACAGGACAGGCTTGCCTGGTCTGCCCAAGGTCTGTCCACTTTCCTGCTAGCAGCTGGTCCTGCCCAGGCCTCCAAGGGGCCTCCTGGAAGGAAGCTGAACTCGCTTGGCTGCCCAGAGGGGCCCGTATCACTTCCCCCACTCCCGGCCACCCCATAACAAGGGAGGTGATGAGCTCCTTATTCAAAGCTTTAATCATCAGGAACATTCAGCCCGGTCAGTAGCACACTTGGTCACCACCCAGTGCTGGAAGGCTGATAGCCGAGGCTCTTGTGGAGGCGCAGCCCTCTGGCTGGCCAGCACTTGCCCTCCAGGCAGGCCCGCTAGAGGACTCCGTGTCAAGAAAACAGGCTTCGGAAGGAGACACAGCATGTTTAACCTTGCTGGGAGGCCCATCTTCTCCCACTCCCGCACTCTGAATGTCATACTGGCCCTTCCACCTGCCCCTTGTGAGGAGGGCCAGGCCCCTGCTTGGGCTGAGGGTGAGGGAGGGTGAACACGTTGTGTGTCTGTCACAGCTGAGGTCTTGCTGGAGAGGCGGAAGTCAGTGGCAGTGGAGAACTGGCACCTCGAAACTCTGGAGCCAGGGCACGACCCAGACCTCAGAGTAGCAGCTCAGCATCTGAAACAAAGAAGGGCCCAGCTGAGAGCCCGCTGTGCAGAGGCCGGGCCCACCACGGACTCTGCTGGTGGTTAGGATCTGTGTGTGTGCACATGTGTCTGACTGTGTGTGCATGTCTGTGTATGTATATGTATGCACGCAGGCCTGTCTATACATACATGTGTCTGTTTGCATATGTATATGTCTGGAAGTACATGTATGCCTGTGTGTGCCTGAGTGTGTGTCCATGGACGAATGCACGTCTCTGTGCCTGCATGCGTGTCTGTGAGCGTGTGTCTGTGGGTGTGTGTCCGTCGGTGTGTTTCTGCATACATCTGTGCAAATGTATCTGTGTGCCTGTGTGTGAGCACACGTGTGTGAGCACAAGTGTCCGTGCATGCCTGTCTATGTGTGCCTATGTGTGAGTCCATGTGCAGTTGTTCCTCTCAGGTTTCCTCCTACCCTATTACTGTTTTGATTCAAGAATATGTACTTTTTACTTATATTTCTGAATTGTTAAAATTTGCCACATTGTTTCCCTCTGCAGAGAGGATAAATCCTGATACCACGTGTATCTGTTGTACCATATACATGATCTAGGCCATGCCCTGTGTGGTATGTCTGTATCTCTGGATTGTTTGAAAGCTTTTCTTGCTGTCCTCTCTCAGCCCAAATCCAAGGTGGTTTCCTCCTCAGATGTGCCTCTCCTAAGGGCAGGGCGCTGCTGTCCCATACTCCCCTCACCATGTGTTGAGTGGGGTCCTGGGAGGCCTGCCGCCTCTGGAGTGGGTTGGAAGCCTCCATCAGAGCAGTGAGCACAGCCCTGGCCCTTGAGTGGTTTGGGCTGAGGTGGCGGCGGTCTGCCTTACCCGCTTCAAGGCAGGGTTGGTTTGGAAGTCACAATTGTCCAGAGGTGGGTGGGTGGTCTTCCTGCACGTTGTCCTGCTGATTTCCACCTCCAGCATGTACTTCAGACCTTTCACCACCTGAAGAGAGCACAGGGCTGGAGTCCAGAGTCACCTGGCGGGCCAGTGAGGAGGTAGCAGGGAGGGGCACTGAGAGTGGCCGCAGAGCCGCTGGGGAGGAAGCGGGTGTGGGCCTGGCCCGGCCCTGCAGTGGTGGCTCTGAGCAGGGCAGGAGGGCTCCTCTCTGCCCAGAACTCTGCATTCAGAAGTGACACCAGCCTGGGAGCACTGTGGCCTTCAGGCCAAAGGTGCAGCCCTGCTCTTCCCAGTCTGCCAGCCGAAGCCGCCCCATGGCCTCTACCGGGCCCCAGTGAGATTTAAAATGGTTTGGGTGGCAAGGACAGTGTCTTCTAGCTCCCCCCTTGCTCCTGGGAGTGGGTGCTCCACTGTGAGTTTCAGAATAGCCCCTTTCTGCTTGGATCTGGCAGGGACCTAGTTCTGCCACCTCTTGAGTAGTGGGGAAGAAGTCCCTTGACTTCAGTCTCAGTCCCACCCAATGCCTTGTGAACAAAATTCCCAGCACCCCAAGTGGGAAGGACAGTGTCCCATCCCCTCACGAGGACGTGGGTGTGGGAGCTCCGTGTATTGCACTGGCCTCCTCGGGAAGGCAGCTCCTCACCCAGGCAAGATCCATAGCCTGGAGCTGGCCTTGGAGTGGTGATGCTAGCCACACCCAGGCTGTCTACAGCATGCTTCCTAATGTAGGGACATGCTGCTCTGAAAAAGTCTGCAGTTTCTAAAAAGAGTAAGAGTATGAATGTTACTCTAACTGCGTGACCAGGGCAGCCATGAAGGCCTCAGCAGGGCCACTCCTACGTCCCCCTCCTCTAGGCACCAACACACAGGGCAAGCGGGGATGTCATCCAGAGCCAGCTTCCCACATCGGCAGGAGGCTGCCAGTGTCCCTGGGTTTAGCAAATGGCAGAGATGGCCAGTGTGCAGTGACTGCATGTTCCTGGGACTCAGCAGAAGGCTGGCTGCCCCGTGGGGTCCCCTCTGGGAGGGAGCACTGAGAGGTACAGTAGGTCACTGAGTAGAGGGACAGCTTCTCGGGTGATATTTGAATGGTCTGGAGACAGGGGTGTGTGGGTCAGAGAAGGGAGCTGGGTGCAGCTGTGGGTGGGAAAGACACTGGGTGGAGAGTGGCAAGAAGGCCTTGGGGGGCCATAGGACCCCAGGGGAGGCAGCTCCAATTCATCCTGCATTGTCCTCCATGAGCCCCATTACAGCCCCTGTGCTCACTGGTGGTCTCTGAGCCACGGGTCTGGAGTAGGTAGAGGCTCTGGCCTCTGTGCCCAGCCCTGGGCGATGTGAGCCTTGGCTGCCACCCTCAGCCTGCTGTCTCTATACGGATCCTAGGGACTGGGTGCTGCAGCTCTGCTTCCCAGGGTGCCCCTGAGATGCAGGCACCCAGCCCCGCTCTGCACCTGCACCAAGGCTCTGCTGACGTGCGACTCCTTGAACAAGAAGATGTCGTTCGTGCAGTTGTTGAACTTTTCCACACTGTGTCTTGCTGCCTTGAGCACTCCTGGGTTGTTGGTGTTCACTGTTTGGGGGAATCCTGGCTTCACACCCAAGTCTAGGTCCTGGGAGCAAAATTCTGAAACACAAAGAACCAGACAGGAAGAGTGATGGGCCCTGCCCCATGCAGTGGTGGGGCCCAGTTCTGCCTGGGGTGCCTGGCCCATCTGCACCCCCCCTGCATACCTGTCCCCCTCAGGCCTGTGTTGTGCATTCCCAGGCCTGCTCCGTATTCGAGGCTCAGAGCAGCTGCCATGGGTGGTGGGGTGATGGAGTCCCTGTCCCCAGCCCCTGTCCACACAGCTCTTTTCAGAACCCGGGTTATTTTCGACTTGTGGCTCCCAGGCAGCAGGACATCTGGACAGGATGTGGCCTTAGGATGAGGCTGCCTCACCCCTCCCCACCTGCTTTCTGCCCATTCCAGGGGCCTGTGTTAGTGTTGGACCCTCCCACCTCCCCATCCTCACTGGAACCCCTGCTGTCTAAGGAGTGATGTGGGGGTGGGGGTTGGGGGTTCCTGGGAGCCAAGGCAGCATCTGGCATCTGGTCGGAGGGTTGGAGGGTTGGGAAGACACTGAGGCACTGGGAGCAAAAGAGTGCAAGTTCCCCTGCAGATCCTACGACCCTCTAAAAGGGACTCAGCAAGTAGCCATGAGACCCAGAGGCAGGGGTGGGAGCAATCCCTCAAGGCTGACATGGGGCTTGTGAGCTGGGGTGCACTGGGTAGGGTCAAGACACCAAGGGGTAGGAGGGTCTGAGCTGCGCAGGTGGCTTCTGCCAGGGCCCCAGAGGGTCTTGGGTACAGTGGGTCCTGCAGTGGAATGTGTCCTGGGTGACATTCCCACCATATGGCGCACAGCACACCAGAGGGAGGAGAAATGGCAGGAGTCCCTATCAGCAGGGGCGACCCACCAGGACATAGGTATGCGTACCTGGGGAGTACAATCTGCGTGACCCTCCCTGGCCTGACTGAGCCAAAACAGGAGGCCCGGGTGCCTGCAGCTGCCCATAGGTCTCCCTGTGGCAGCATCCTGGGCAGGTGGTACAGGAGAGGTGATGGGGGTCTCTGGGCAGAGGGAGGCCAACGCTGCCCAAAAGGGGAGCACCTGGCCAGTGGGTCCCAGGCACAGATGGCCCTTGGTGCCTTTAATCCCTGAGAAAGCAGCACGTTGCTAGTAATCTTCAGCTGTGTGTCCAGGTGCCATTTGTGGCTTGTCCCCAGCTGTGTCCTGCACAAGCGTCCTCTGGAGCTCTGTCCCAGCACACACTCCAGCAGCAGGAGCAGGGCTGCCTTCCCGCAGGTCACGAGCTGCTTCCTGCCTTGAGCCCAGGCACTGGCTTGGTGGTCAGTCAAGGCCCTGGGCCTGCTCCCTGGAGCTCCTGGGCCCTGCAGAAGGTGGTGTTTGGGCCCAGGGCCCAAAGTGCTCATGGGGTAGCTGTGCCTGCCATGGAAGGCTCAAGGGGGTGGGCTGCAGCAGAGCCACCTTGCTGGCCGCCCTGGTCTCTGCTGTCACCATGAGCAGAGGAGTCAGATGCTGCTGAGGAAGCAGGACGCTACTGAGGCAGGCGCCATTCCCGGGGTGGCTGTGCCATCAGAGGTGAGTGGGATTTTTTTTTTGTTTCCTCTAGGTGGGTTACTACGGCTGGCTGTTTTGTTCTTTGTAAAAATATGTACAGCTCTTTTGAATATAAGTTAGTTATTTTTGGTGGGAAATTTGAAAATTTGAGAAGAATATAACAAAAAAAAATAATCACTTTCAACATCTGAAAGGTAACCACAGATTACCGTTGTAGGCAGGCTCTGAGGTTGGAGTGTGGGCTATGCAGCCCCTAGGGAGGAAGCTTCTAGAACAAACAGAGGTGGGTGGAGAAGGGCAGTGGAGGGAGGAGCCCCTCCTGGCCAGCGATGCTTCCTGAGGGGTAGGGCCTGGGGGAGGCTCAGGGGCAGAGGATGCAGGGGGCTGTGTTGGGTGCTGCCCAGGACAGTCAGGGCACGGTGAGGGGCAGCGAGCACACAGGCGCAGGTGCAGCAGGCTGGAGGGAGGTCAGGCGCCTGCCTCTGCCTGTGCTGTTGGCTCCTCCCTGGGTAGTGTGCTGGAAGGCCAGGCACAAGACAGTGCTGGCATGAAGGCCTTGTAAGGAGAGGAGGCGTGGGCAGGGTCAGCGGTGGGCCTGGGTGGGCTTGCACTGAACCCTAGGAGAGGTGCCTTGTGTCCCCTCTGCCCCAGCAGTCCCGGCTCACAGGTGTCTAGGGGTCCCCCCTGTCTAGGTGGTGAGGATCAGATGGGAGAGGCACTTGGAGGGCTCATTCTGATACCTCAGTTAAAGACGGTCTTCCATATAAATTGTGAAGATACCTATCCCACCCTTCTAGTTCCCATTTCTGTTCCTAGTCTGCCTCTGCACCCCCTTCTTCAGAATCCTAATCTTGATACTGGATTCATTTGTCATGTGATGGGCTCTACAGCCACCTCTGTGGGCACTCACTGCCAGTGCTGGCCCTCAACATCTGTCACTAAAGGACACCCTGGTGTCTGCAGGCTTCTCAAGAAGACATCTAAGTTCAGATGATATTGAGAGTCAAATACGGAAGCTTGGGGACACTCAGGATCCAGAGTTTTGGGTGCAGCTGTCACTGTTTTCAGGGAGACCAGAGGCTCGTGTGGTCTGGAATCACCACCCACACGCAGGCCGGGTTTCCTGTCCACAGCACAGTTTTGGTGGCCATGCCTTAATGTGCATCTCTGAATAGCTAACATGCATCAGCTGCAGGGTGGGTCCTGCAGGAGAATTTGAGACCCACCACAGTCTAGGTGCGGCTGCCCCGGGAAGATGCGCCCTCGGACAGCTGCCTTCCGTGTTCACCAGGCAGCAGGCAGGGAGGCGTGTGTGGAAGCCGCCTGCGCTTAGCAGGAGAGGGGAAGTGAGTGGTGCAGTGGCCACTGCCTTCCTCTTTCAGGAGTTGGAAGTGTGGCTCAGGACCCAAGGGGACTCAAATGTACCAGAGCCCAGTGTGAATGGTCCCTGCTGGTGCCTCTGCCATGTCCCTTGGGGGTCCTCCTCTCCTGCAGCTTAGTCTGGAGCCTGTGCCTGAGGACTGGGGTGGTGAGAGGCGAATGTCCCTTCTGCCCACCTGGCGGGGGCATCAAGCTCTCCTGCTCTCCCTTGACACCAGCTGAGTCCCAGGGTCCAGTCCTTGCCCTGAATTCCACAGCCTCAGCCCCTCGCCGGTCTCTGGGTCCCTGAGGGATGAGGGATGAGTGGGCTCATCCTTTCACAGGCACACCTGGGATGTGGGCTTTCCATGAGCAGCCTGGCCCTGCTACCCAGGACACGGCTAGTGTTGGAATCCCAGCTCTGCCGCTCCCTGGCTGTGCAGACGTGGGCAAGCTGCTTAACCTCTCTAAGCCTCTGTGCCCTCACTGTAAATGGGGATGGTGACACCCACTTCTCAGGGTGGCGGTGAGGATCCATGAGAAGTGATAGTGCTATCCATATGGATTGCTATCCATAATCATATCAAATGCAGTGTGGCCACACTGGGCGGGCTCCGAGGGCAAACAGATGGGCCCCCCTGGGGGAAAAAAAACCCTCAATGCTCAGTGATCAGTGGTCCTGTCCAGGCTCAGACCTGGCCCTGCAGCAGGGTCCTCGCTAGGCCGCAGGTCCCCTGTGTTGGGGTCTCTGGCTGACAGTGGACAGCAGGTGGCTGCTTGCTGGGCACACAGGCTGCTGGCACCTAATGAGAGGGGCGGGAGGAGAGCTGACAGGCAGCCGGGGGCTTCCCACAAGAGTCATCTCCTTGAGAAAGGCAGCTTCTATTCTCAGCCAACGGCCAAAGTACTGAGGCCCCCAGTGAGGCAGCTTCCTAGGTCCCTCTGGGCAGAAGCTGCCTGGGCTCCTGTGCTGGGCCAGCTCGTGGCTGTGGAGGGAAGCCGTACTTCGAGGAAGTGAGGCTGAGGTTGTGGGGGTTGTAGGGTGGCTGGAGGGGGCAGATGCAGGCTCCTGTTGGAGCCCAGACAGAGGAGGCTCTAGGCCCCCTGTGCTGAGGACCTGGTCCTGCTGGGAGCACCGGGCCGCCTGGGGTGGAGGTCACAAGCATGGTGGAGGAAGGCCTGACCACAGCCTCTGCACCCAAGCCTCACGTGCTTTGCGATGCCACCAGAGCCACCTTGGCTGAGGCTCCTGTATGGAGTGGGGCAGCAGCTGCTAAGTGGCCTGGTGTGTTCCAGATCCCCAGGTCCTCCTGGTGTGGGTGGCCTCCAGGCACCCATGGGGGCAGTGGCATGTGTGAGGGGAACTCTCCCCACTGCATGGGTTTCAGGGCCTCTGGCAGTCCACCCTGGGGGCCAGGAGGGCATCATCCCCCGTTAGGTCGTCCCCTGGCCACAGAGGCCAGCCAATCCCTGCAGTTTATGGAGGGAGAGTGGATGTGAAACCCCAGGCTGGTGGGACAGCAGCTCCAAGTCCTCTGCCCGAGACGCCTTACCAGGCTGGGAGGGGCACTGCCCATGGTGGAAAGCCCAGCTTCTGCCCAGCTGTCCTCCTTGGCACCAGGGATCAGGCAGGGCCAGGAGAGGCCTCATGGCGACAGCTGAGGCGGCGTCCGAGCCCCCCTTGGTGATGTTCCATCCACCTGCTGGCTGAGTGGCCCCCTGAGCTGCTGTGGCTCCTCCATCCACCTCTGACCAGCGGAAGCTGCCTTTCCCTGCCCCACTGTCTGCATGGCCCTGTCATAGCCCCCATCTTAAGGCATGTCTAGGAGCCCGAGGCTGGGCCCCCAGGGTCACTGACTTGGCCTCTGATTCCCCATGAAGGGAGTGACCTCTCCATGGCCCTGGGGGCCTGGGCAGCCCCTGACCGCCCTCTGCCTGGTCCCCAAGGGCGATGCCCCAGTCCCTCCAAGGAGGGAGGAGGGCAAGAGTCATGGCTGCCTGGCCCGGAGGCCCCTGAGTGCTTCCTTGCCAATGGCCTGAGGCAGGGCTGGGGCATCTCCATCTGGGGGCCGACTGCCCGGGAGGCGTGATGTGGGCAAGTCACCCTGGGTCTGCCTTGGTTTCTCAGGGCACAGGCAGCATAGGCACAGGGGCACACGGACACTGTAGAAGGATCGCAGCGTGGGATCCTCAGGGTCTCAGGGCCAAGCCACACAGGCAGGATCAGCCAGAAGACAAACGCCTGAATGCGGCGCGCCCCCGCTCTAGTTCTCTCGGTCCCCTTCGCGGAACAGTCTCCGAGGCGCTGTGTGGAGCCTGGGAGGGCTGGGACGGAGGACGCTACAAGCCGGTCTCGGGGACCGCACTCCGGGAAGCCAGGAGCCCCTCTTACCTGGCCACGGGCCCCCGTGTGTGTTGGAAGCGAGGCAGCAGAAGGAGAGCAGCGCCGCGGTCAGCCACATGGTTGCCTGCGCTGGGCACTGTGCGGCCGGGCTGATGCGCGGGCCGGGTGCAGCCAGCCCTGCTGACGCCCCCAGCCGGCCGGAGAGGGCCGGGCTTCTCGCTGAATCATTTTTGACCAGAAGCTCTTCATCTACAGATCTATTGACCGCAAAGGCAACCACTTCCTTTACAAAAGTTTCCAAGCAGTGATCATTTGCTTCTAGTGAAGAGAAATGAGATCTGTGAACAAGCTTGGTGCAATTCTACCCCCGAACCACATATGAGGGAGAAGTTGCCCTAAAAAAAAAAAAAAAGGTGGAGTGGGGGATGGATTTTCACCAGCAGAACCGTTTGACTTTGCTTCTCCAAATTATACTCCCCCCATTCTGGTGTTCCTAGTGGGCCTCAGTAGGAGACTTTCCAGCATCCGGGTGGGAGGGGGCCTCTTTCCTCCCTCAGGGAAACAGGGTCACTACTGCAGTTTCAGACATTGCCTGGCGCAGGCGCCCTCTGAGTGATTTCTCCCCCTGGAAACCAGAAGCTGAGCAGACTCAACTCTGGAGGGGGAAAGGAGAAAAGAGTATGAGGTTCTGGTTCCCTGGCAGTGCCTCAGTTTACATGCCCAGCCCAGGGGTTAGGGGTAGGCTCTGGAGCCATCTGCCTGAGCTTGAACGCTGGTTCCCCTGCTTAACACTTGTTGACCTTAGACCAGAAACAAGCTCATTGCCTCAGTTTCCACCTGGGAAGGTTGTGATGAGCTTCTTCAGGGTAAATACTCAGGCCCTGGCATAGAGCTACCAGAGCCTCAGCTCTCGGGGAGATGTGTGTGCAGGAACCCCGGCACCCGTCCTGGGTGGATGTGCAGAGGCCAGGGGAAGCTCTGTCCCAGGTGGGTCCTGTGAGGTTGTACTCAATTTTAGGGAGGGACATCTGGGATTGTGGGACCTAGGCATGCCATACAATCTCTCAGGGCCCCTCAGGGTGCTGGCTGCTTGAGATTGTTGTGAGGATGGTTATCAAGGTGTTTAGCATTATGCATAGTGGGTGGCGTTCAGTCAGTGGTAGCTGCCGTGATTGCCCCATGCTTGCTTGTCCTACTTTACCTGGCCCTGGGATCCTCATCTTTTGGCTCTTGGGGGCTGAGACAAGACATATCCAGGATGTACTGAGTTCAGTACTTTTCTCAATTTCAGGCCACCACTATGGAGTCTTGGCACATATCATTCACGCATAGGAGAGAACTATTGTATTTCCAGTAATGAGCAGAGCATTGACAGTGCATGGTGTGATCTAGCCATAGAGATATGCAAAATGTCTCCATTGGCTCTCTAACCAACAGTTTGTAAGAAGCACGTTGCCAGGTGACTGTACATATACTTTGATCATTTTTTGAAATATAAAAAAATATAATGAGGTTGGTTGGTTGATCCTAATGCTTCTGGACAAAGTGGTGGAATAAAAGGATGAACTCAGGCATTTGAACTCCCAGCTCAAACACTGCATAAATGATCTGAAAGCTTCTATGTAGCACTAGAAGGAGACACTTCAGTAGCTGCGCAACTGAGGATGTTGAAAACCACACTCAAAATCTTATTCTTTACTAGACTGAATGTAAGGTGAACTTGCAGCCTCACAAAGGCCCACTGTTCCAGTGAGGACATTGGCAAAGAATGGAATTCTGTAAGTTGGAATAGGGGCATGTGGGACAGTTCCAATGAAGCTGGGACAGCCCCCAAATTCTGATGGCCAGTTGTGGGGGGGTGTCCTGATCCTTAGTGGGCGAGGTACCCCTACCCCTTGTCTGAGGGGATTCACCTGGCCTTGCCTGCGGAAACTGTAATAACCTCCCCTGAGGCAGAGGCCATGCAAGGCAGTGCTGATTCTCCTCAAAACCTACCTTGCCCTTTGCTTCTGGGCCATAACTAGGCTCGAGCGCTATTGGGCCCCTAAAGGTGATGTAAAAAGTGTGACCCATGAGGAGGTGCATTTCACACTGAGAGAAGTACTTGAGTTTTCTAATTAATGCAGGCAGAAATCCAGGGAGGGTGTGGCCATGAAATAATGGTGGAAAGACATAAAGTAAGATTGGGTTGGATTTACTGATACAGACTTGCTGGGCAGAAAGTCTGCATGTAGTGTTACAGCCTAGGGAGTTAGAAAGAGTTCTAACAGTTTGGTTGTTGGTTAAAACAAAAGATGGCCCATAGTAAGCAAACTGGAACCACCAGCATTGCTTTGGTTTAATGTGGAGGGAGGGACTCAAAGGTTTAGGAAGGTCAGAATGGTAGGATGGATTTGTTACTTAAGACCTATCCACCCACAGTGGGAGGGGAAGAAGATATACCTTTCACCAGGACCATAAGAAACAAATCTGTGAAGGGAGCCCCATCCCCTGGGAGAGCTCTGTGATTGGTCATCTGTGTAGGCCAGACCTCACGGTGGGGACAGCAGCCACCCAGGGGTGAACCTGGCGGACACACGTGTACGATTGTCCCTGCCCCTGCTTAGTCCCTTCTGTCTCCTGACATACCCCAATGGCTTCATGGGAAGAGGACACTCGAGCCTGGCCTGCAGATGGTTCTGTATGACAGGCAGGCACCACTCAAAAGTGGGCAGTGGCCAGGTTGTATCCCCTTTCTGGGAAGGTGGTGAAGGGAGATCCTTCCAGTGGGAATAATGTTGGACAGTGTTCCTGGTTGGGCTCTTGGTTTGGAAGGCGAAATGGCCAGATGTGTGGTTATAAACCAATTCATGGGCTATAGATCATGGTTTGTTTGGATGGCCAGGGAATTGGGAGGAACGTGAAAGGAAAATAGGTGACAAGGAAATTGAGGAAGGGATATTGTGAGGACCCCTCTGAATGGGAACACATGTAAAGATATTCACATCCCATGTGAGTGCCTGCCAAAGGATGGCCTGGGCAGAAGGAAGACCATCTTAAGAATTATTAGATGGCATGATCTGCTTTGTGGACACCAGCTGGCCTCCCCCAGCCAGCCCTGTCATTACACAATGGGCTCAGGAACACGGTGGCCATGGTGGCTGGGAGTGAGGTGGGCTCAGCGATGTGGGCCTCCACTCCCCAGGGTCTTTTGTAGACTCTCAGCTACGGGACAGGCCCTCAGGAGTTTGGAGCGAGGCCCCATCATCTTCTTCAGGTGACCTTCCTGCTTTGAGAACACCCTTGGCCTGCGCCTGGGCCTTAGCAGAAACCAAACACCTGACTCTGGGCCACCCAGTGATCATGTGACTAGGGCTGGCTTGGCTGAGTGCCCTGAATGCTGGTGTTTGAGTGTATGGTCTGTGGGCTGTGTTTCTATGGGTCTGTGTGTGTCTGTGAGCCTGAGTGAAGGAAGGCTTTGCCTGTGGCCATGTGGCTTTGTGAGTGTGTTCCGGTGCTGCATGTGTCCTTTATCTCTCTGCCTGTGTGTTTGCAAGTGTGCCACGTGCATGATTTCTGTGCCTTGGGTGAGAGTCAGGCCTGCTGCAGTGGAGATGTCTCTGGAGTCTTAGGCATTCGCTGGCACCCTCCGTCCTCTCTCTCTCACCTCCTCTGACCCCACCATGGCTGAAACTCAGCCCCTGGACCTGGGAGCTTGATGGGAGCGCAGCTGCCAGGCCTCAGCTGCTTGGCTGGCTCAGACTTTGCAGCTGGGGCCCAGGATGTTAGCTCCTCATGCTCCCCATCGTTGGAGCCAACCCTGTCATCCCCCAGTCCTCCTTTTTTGCACTCGTGGTGCCTGACCTCGGGTGGCCTGGTGTCAATTGTTCAGCCATGCATAGGCTATGGCTTTGCCCTGGAAGTGGCAGGGATCCTGCAGGGACCTTGTCCCCAGAGGTGAGGGGCTGTGTGCACACTGCTCCTCAGTGCGTGTGGCCACAGCTGTAGGACTCACCCCTCAGCAGCTGTGGAGCTGTGCAGCTTGGCTTGGCCAGACCCTCAGGTCAAAGTGTATGAAGCTCAGCCTGAGCAACTGGGCTCCTCACTCTTGCTGGGAAGGAAGGGCGATGGTTTCATCTGACCCAGGTGGGGACCGAGAGAGTTGGGTTCTCCTTCCGCCATGGCTGGGTCTCCTGGGAGCTCTGCTGGGCCTCACCACAGGGTGGAGGGAGCTGCTTAGGGGGCCTGGGCTCCCCCACTGTCTGGGGCTTCTGTGGCTCACACAGTGGATTCAGACCTGCCATACTGATGTCTGGCTGTCCTGGCAGACAGCACTGCCAGGCCCTGCCCTCAGGGCCACTGGCGTTGTTGCCACCCTGACATCCTCTTGGCGGCCTGTCCAGATGCTCCACTGAATGTGCCTGGTCATCATGTCACTTATCTCCTGCTGCGTAACAAAGAAGCCCACTTTGCAGTTGAAAAATGTGCATCTTTGTCACCCAGGGGCTGGGCTGCTCTCGGTTCTCTGCTCAGGCTTCCCAGACCTCGTGGAGGACCCACTTCTGTGCTCACATGCTGGGGGCAGCTGCTCCTCCCTTAAGGGTGGTCAGACTCAGGTCTCAGTTCCTTGCTGGCTGCTGGCCTGAGGTCACTTTAGTTCCTGGCGTTGTGGGACTTTCCAGCGGGGCCACTTGCTTCCCTAAAGCCAGCTGGGAAAAGAGAGTCCTAGGAAAGCAGGTTACAATCTTACGGGGTGCCCTGACAGCAGTGACTTCCTGTCACCTTCACTATTCTTGGGGTCAGAAGCAGGTCACAGGTGCCACCTCACTCAGGGGGAGGGAGCTTGGGCCAGGGTCATGGGAGCCATGGAGAACCTGTTGCCACACCTTCCAAAGTTCTCCACTAGAGAGGGCACAAAAAGTGGCTAATCGGGTAGCAGGGAGCTCCTAAGTGCAATTTCTCAGGAAGGAGCCATGGCTACTTGGAGATGTTACCAATTCCAGGACAGGACAGGGAATGTCCTCTTCACAGAGAGCACAGCAGCCACTAGGGGGCACCAGGTCACAGTAGAGCAGAAAACGTGGGAGCCACTGCCTAAGGGCAGCTCAGCATCAGCGAGGATCATTGCTGGAGGGATCAAGCCACACTCAATATTTTTAAATTAGTTAGCTTATACAAGACAGGAACAGTGATAACAATGGCAGTCATCATCCCCTGCTCTCTGGGGCTGCACACCAGGGGCCCTTCCTGCCAGGCTCTGGTCCTGCTCTACCTCCCAGCTGAGCCAGCTCCTTCTCAGCTTCAGAAAGCCTCAGGAAAGGCCATTGTCCAGACCCTCCAGGGCAGCAACACTGCTACCCTCCTTTACCTGTGCAGGCCGTGAAGGACTGGGTTTGCTGGTGCGACCTGTGGGGTGTGGGTGGGTCACCGACTTCTCTAAACCCAGTCCTGTTGTCTGTTACAAAACAAAAGAACGAAAGGATGGAAGGGAAGGAGTGTGCGAGGGAGGAGGGAGGAGAAAAGAGGTCCATGCTCATTCCTTAGGCATCTGTGATGCCTAGATGAGGTGATGGGGTGGGAAGTGGCTGATTGGATGGCTCATGGAAGGTGCTCAGTGCCAGCAGTTTTGCTGTTTATGATTGGTGTGTTTCCTGAACTGTCAGATAGCAGATGTTCCTCACACAAATGTGTACAAGAAATGAGGAGGTAAAGAAATCCAAGCAGTCACTTTATACAGGACTTCTCAGAGCCTTTAGAAGGCAGGGATAGTGGCCAGACACTGGTTTTTTTTTTTTTTTTTTTTTCTTACAACAGCAAATTGCAGCCACCTCTGCCCAGAGCACCTGTGACTGCTCTCTAGAGCTGGGGTTCGAGGTCCCTTGTGTGGGACAGGTGGAGCCACAGTGGTGGGGGTAGGGTGTGCAGCTGCTGGCTTTGGGGTTCTGAGGCCGCCAATCTGAGGAGGCGTTCCTGCATGCGGCCGCTAGGGGGCCTCTGCCTGGACCCCGACTGAGGTGGCCTGGGCCTGGGTGTGGCTTTGGCAGCAGGTGCAGACTTAGAAGGCGGGAGGGTAAGCATGGAGGCAGCCCGTGTGAGGTCAGCCGTAGCCACGCCTGGTGGGAGCTGGAACTTTCTCTGACACAGTAAGCTTGAAAAGCGGTAGCTGTCGTTATTTTTGGTGGTGGTAAAAGGCCACATTTCCTGAAGCACGGCAAAGGTTTGCCTGCCCAGTGAGGTGACACCTTCCATCTGCGCTCTGAGGGTCAGTGGACTGGCGCAGCCCCCGGAGCTGTGGTGGAGGCAGGAAGGTTCAGGTGGTCCTGGGTAGCGCGGCCGCAGCAGTTGCCGTGACCGACCGCCTCCTTTCTGACTCTACCACGTTGGTCCAGTCGGTCTCCCCTCACAGCCTTTAGAGGGATGTGAGTGTCCCCTGAGGGAACAGCAGGTGCAGGGAGTGAAGTCATGGCCTCCCGCCTCAGCCCGGACGTCTGCCCCGCTGCCTGCTGTCTCCAGCAGAGCTGGCTGCTCGAATGCATCCACCCAGCCACGTGGGGAACATTCCGGAGACCGGCATCCAGTGGACACTGTCCCAAGGAAGGGCCTGGTGTGAGACATCCTCCAAGCGTCTTCATTTCCGTGGAGGCGGGGACAGACCAGCTGGGTGGGCTCTGAGCTTGGCTCCTGGCTGCCCAGCAGATGAAGGTGTGCTCAGGCGCTAGAAGGGCGGCCACCCTCTATCTCACCCCGAGAGTCTGTCCTCACCATGCCCAGGAGGGGCGAGGCTGGCGAGGCCTGTTTGTGGCCACTGGGACCCTGCTGGGGGGGAGGATGCTCAGTCTATGGGAATCTCCACTTGCAGGCCATGTTCTGAGCCCCAGCAGGGTGGCCCTGGGGGCTGATGGGGGTGTGCAAAGCCCTCCTGGACACCTGTGACAGTTCAGGGGACACTCCTGCCCTGGGTCTCAGCTCATGTTTGCACCATGTGGGGTGTGAAGTTGGCTGGAATCATCTATAGCTCACCAGGGTACCGCTGGTTTCAGTCCACAGTGGCCTACCTATGAAATGTACACAGGGTCCCGGAGCAGACCTATCACCTCCAAAGGCAAAGCTTCCCCAGCCTCACTGCCACCCACATGCTCGGAGCCTGCTAGGTGAGTGTGGCTTCATTAATTATAAAGATACAAATAATAATAATTATTATGAGAGAGAATGTGTATAGTACCTACAATGTACATGGCACTTCCCTGAGCAGTTTATGACTATTTCTTTTTCTTTTCTCGTGTTTTTGAAACAAGGTCTTATTATGTAGCCCAGGCTGGTCTCAAACTCCTGGTCCTCCTTCTTCAGCCTCCCTGGTGCTTGTGTTACAGGGCTGTACCACTACACCCGGCTATTTCTTTTTCTTTTCTCTTCCCCTTTAAAAAAATAAAAACTTATTTTGGCCCAGTGCCATGGTTCATGCGCGTGACCCCAGCAACTCTGGAAGTTGAGGCAGGAGGATGGCAAGTTCGAGGCCAGAGGCAGCCTGTGAAACATAGTAAGATCCTGTCTCAAAATAAAATATAGAAAAGGAGCTGGGGAGCAGCCCAGTGGTACAGCACTTGCCTGGCATGTGTGAAGCCCCATGTTCAACCCCCAGCACCATAACAACAACCTCCAAACTTACTTTGACAAATAAAACATATATTTATGGTGCGTTCACCATATGATGTCTTAAAATATGTATCCACGGAGCATGGCTAACCTGGGCTGATTAACATATACTTCACCTCCCATATTTATTTTGGTGAGAACACTTAAGGTCTCTTCTCAGAAACTTTTGAGTATGTAATTTTGTTATTAACTGTAGTCACTGTGTTGTACAATGTTGTTGTTGTTGTTAGGTGCCGTCGAGTCGGTATCTGACTCATAGCGACCCTCATAGGGTTTTCAATGGCTGACTGTTTCGGGATTGCCTTGGGAGTGGGTTGCCAGGCCCTTCTCCCATTTTTGCGGTGCTGGGAATTGAACTCGGGGCCTCAGGGACTGCAGAGCAGCGCTCTACCAACTGAGCCAAATCCCAGCCCAAAGTGTTGTACAATAGGTCTCTGGAACTGGCTATTTCTTCATTTAATCTCCACACCATCATCTTACAGATGAGGCTACTGAAGCACATGGTGGGCGAGAAGCTGCTGGAGTTATACAGAGTGGGGTTCAGGCTGGCAGTGTGGCCCTGGCTTCTGGGTCCCTCCTACTGACCTCCAGGAGCAGGCACTGGCCACCTGGCCTTTGCTGAGCTGGAGACACCCGGGAGCAAGCTCTCCACCTGCAGGTGCCAGTGCCCCTGGTGTGCTGGGAGACACAGGCAGGTGGGCAGCACTGTGCAGCACTATCTTCAGAGCTGAGCACTGAGGTGGGCTGAGGCGCCTTGATGTGTGCAGGACAGAATTGTTTTTCTGTACACAAACGAGGTGTGAAATAAAACCCCAGGAGAGATTTCTAACTGGGGTGTCAGAGCTGCGGTGGGGTGGCTTCCACTTCCTTCCTGCCCTGTCCGGATTTTATTTTTCAAAGCCAACAATGGTTATCCTGACTAGTAGGGTAAAACTATTTTGTCTTTTTGTTTCTCTGTGAAGAATGCAATTTCAACATTGCTCCAGAGCTGTTGAGCATGTAGGGAGAACTTTGACCACCAGGTGGCTATGTGGCCTAAGAAATGCCATGGCTTTGCCTGAGAACTTGCATTTCCCCAATTTTTTCCTCTCCTCTCCTCTCCTCTCTTCCACTCCCCTCTCTTCCCCTCCTCTACCCCTCCCCTTCCCTTCTCCTCCCCTGTCCTTCCCTCTTCTCTCCTCTCCTTTCCCCTCTTTTTCTATCCTCTTTCTTTTCTTTTTTTCCTTTTTCTTTTTTGAGACATTGTCTTGCTATGTTGCCCAAACTGACCTCAAACTCCTGGGTTCAAGGTATCCTCTTTCTGAGTCCCTTGAGTCACTAGGATTGCAGGTGTGTGCCGCTGTGCCCAGGTGCATTTCCCGTTTTTGCTCAGGGTCCCTGGGATTCTGACAGCTGCATCCTGAGCCTATGTCATCATGTGTGAGCTGTGGGCACCTGGGCCTGTGTCATCATGTGTGCGCTGTGGGCCCCTGCCCTCCCCTGCACGTGGGCTGGTGGGACTTCAGTATCCTGGCCCACTCTGGGAATTAGTTTTGTGCCTGGGAAGGGCTCACTGAGCTGCAGAGCCCCTGCTCCCTTCTCAGCCAATCGGCACCCTGCAGACAAACCCCCAAGGCTTCGGCCCTTCACTCGCCGCCTGGGCTTCTGTGGGAGGGAATTGCCCATCTTGGGTATGGGGTCCCACTGGCCTCCTGCTCTGTCATCCCCACACTGTGCAGGCCAGGGTCACGGGCTGTGTGTGTGTGTGTGTGTGTGTGTGTGTGTGTGTGTGTGTGTGCATGCCCGTGTGAGCATGTCTGTATGTCTGTCTCCTCAGGGCCTAGGCTATCAGCTGGGGAGGTCTGTGGCTGGAGCCTGGGATCACGGAAGGCTTCTTTGGTCACACGGCTGGAGTGGACACTGGATGCTGGCTGGACGATCCCTCCATGTCACCTGCCTATGACCAGCATGGTGGCCAGTTTTCAGTGTCCTTGAAAGCCTGGCACTTTTCCTGACTCAGCCCAGAAAGTCACACAGTGTCACTTCTGCCACAATCACAGACCCCCTCAGACTCAAGGAACAGAAAATAAAGCAGACTCCATTTCCTGATGGGCAGCATCTCTGTCATAGGGCAAGAAGAGCAGGTGAGGGTGACGAGCTGTTGTGGTGTCTTTGGGGAGGTAAGCTGCCTCAAGCAATTCCAGAAGAGTGAACGTCTATCCTCGCTGAGAGGGGCCTTGCGTCCCTGAGTTGGTTACCATCAGTGCAGTGGTTCTGCCTCCCATGGGCTGGCCTGGCTGGGGCAGAGTGAAGGCTCAGGGGCCACGTGGGCCCTGTGTCCCTGGGTTCCAAGGATGCATGTTCTCTATGCCCCTCGTCCTTCTGCTCTCCCACTTCCTCCTATGGACATGAATGAAGCCATAGGTAGGGGGCCAAGCTCCCCCAGGCTGTGGTAGCCTTCTTGGTACATGATGGCAGCTTGGCTCGGGGAAGCTGTAACAGAAGAGAATTGTAGGATTCAGCATTTAAACTTCTGGATCAAACTCACCCTGAGGCTCACTTGTTCCTAGATTTTCTAGGTATGAGTTTCCCAAATTTCCTGACTGTTTAAGGCCATTAGAATTGAGTTTTTAAATTTTGTTTCTTGGCATGCAAAGGCCTCAACAGACACAGAGAAGCAGCAGGTGTACGGGGCAGGCTCAGGGTCTCAGCTGCCAGTTACCCGAAGGGAGGGAGAAGCTAGAGATGGTGTTCACTAGGAGTGATAGAGCCTGGGTACAAGGGTGGGCTGATGGCAGGTCCCGGCTGTCTTTCCTCTGCGGGCTGCAGTGGACTCTTTCCTGGAGGCTGGATGAAGCCTGCTTTGCTGGTTCTCAGCACTGAAGCATCAGCTCACAGGTGCCTTCAAGCCTGATGTGGCTTCTGACACCTTCACTGCCTCAGGCGGCCAGAGGAAGTGCAGGGCACTCAGGCAAATGTAGCTCCAGATACCACACATTTTTAGCATAAGTCGTGCTGCATGTTGTTTAGGATATACTCACACTGAGCCACCCCCATTCAGAATTGCACATTTAGCTGGGCATCTACATTTTTGCTGGCTAAACCTGACAGCTGACCTTCGGTGGCCTGGAGGAGCTTAGGGAAGGGGAGTTGCCTGCTCTCGTTGCTTCTGTGTGGGGGTCAAGGGGCCCTGGGCTCAGATGGGCACCAGACCTGATTCTGGATGAGCTTGGTGGCTCCCGCAGGGCTGGCTCCCTGGAGGGCTCTCAGGACTGCTGTTCTGGCTCTGCTGTGTTGTTTTGACGATCAGTTGCAACCTTACGTTATTTAGGGGATATGTGAGGGACCTGCTGCCTCTCACCTGCCTCCAGAGGGGTGAAGGGAGGTGGGAGGTCAATCATGCAGCTCACTCCTGTGTGACAAGCTCCCCATGCCTGTCCTGAGGGGACAGAGCCCAGGCAGAGCCCAAGAGGCTCGGAAAGGAGTGCTGAGGGAGCTGAGGGGAAGTTGCTCCACTTGGGGTTTCTTGGTAGGTGTGGCCTCACCAGCACTCATGCCCCTAACTGCAGGAAGCTCTGCCTCTCTGGAGTTTCTGTGGGCTGAAGACAGTGGCCTATTTCAAGGTCATGACCTTGCAGATGAGGAATTGCCTGATGCCCTCTGGCTCATGGCAGAATCTCTCTGCAGGCCCACTGAGCCCCAGAGTTCCTGCAACCCCTCTCTTCTTCAGGCTCCTGCTCTCAATGCCAGGACCTCATATGCAACAAATGGGATGCACAGTCTTCACAGATGGGATATATACGTGGGGTCTTGATGATTAGGTAGGAGTTTTCTTGGAAGGAAAGGAGAGGGATGAAGGCGGAGGGAACAAGATGAGCAAGGGCATGGCATTTGGTGTTAGGTGCTCCATGTGGCCTGAACTGGAGACTATCCCTCCAGGACTCAGGATGCGGTACTGGGTCTTTGGGCTGGTCAGTGGTGGAGCTGTGGAAGGTTCACTCTAGGGGCAACAGTGATGTTCTGAGGGCAAACTTTGTTCTGCAGTCAGCAGCAGCCCATGTGGCTTGTGTCTGTTTAAGTCTCGCCCTGCAGATGGTCATGGGACCAGGACCCGGGAGAACCAAGGGCTGTATGGAGATGGGGACCCTGTCCACCCTAAAATATTCCCCCGACATCCCTGTGGAGACCCCACCATGGGCCTCCACTCGGGGTGGGTTTTCAGTTTCAGGTGCTGTGTGCCTTCCTTTCCCTGGGGAGATGTAGAGAACGTCCATTCACCCCCAGAAGCCAAGAGGGGGCAGAGAGACAGAGGATGGGTAGCGTTTAGTGCAACTCGCTGGCCCAGGAGCTCGCTGCTGTTGCAGATGGGCCCATGACGCCCAGACAGGAGCTTGCTGCAGTTGCTGATGGGCCAGTGATGCCCAGACAGTGTGTCCACACAGCTTCACCACTACCCGAGAAAAGTCCCCAAGGGCCTCCCCAAGGATGCCCCTGTGTCCCATAGCATCAGCGGGGGCAGGAGAGGCGGTGAGGGGCTCCTCAGAAGAGTGTCCTGTGGGGTCTCCTGGGGGCCTCATGACCCCCTTTCCCCACCCTCTGAGAAGGAATGTTACCCGCTCACTCCCACCTCAGCGGCCTCACCGTCTGCTACACAGTTTCGCTTATTTCATTGCCATGATGCTGGCCAAGGTCCCTGAGGTCATCCCAGGGGTTCGGCTTCAAGATGGAGGCCCTCATGTCCAGCCCGGAGGAACCAGCTATACTACACCAGGGGCCCTCCAGTGACGTCTGCTCCAGGGTTTTGGAATCTGGACTCTGGGCAATTCCTGAAGAGGCTAAGCCTGGAGGAAAAGGGGGTCCTGGCCCCAGACAGGGTGCTGCCCCTGTGGGGGGGGGGGAGGGGTTCCAGGGCTGTAACGTCAAGGGAGGCATCTCTGCCCTTTTCTCCTCCTCCCACCTTCTGCCCAGAGCTGGCAACTGGTCTACCCTTTGAAAGACTCAGGTAGCTACATTCAGCGCTCGGAGGTTAATCTCCCCACACGGATGCTGAATCATAGAGTGCCTTTTTCCCCATGAGGTGACACATTTGTAAGCTCAGAGTTAGGACGTGGACATCTCTGTGGACCACAGGGTCACTTGCCAGGAGGAAGAGGCAGCCCCTTCCCTGCCAGGATGATTAAGGCTCCCCTGCCTGGACCTCAGCAGGGCTCTGCCCTCAGGGAGGCTAGTGAGCTCTTTTGGAGCCTCGCAGGCCATGTAGGCCATCTTCAGCCCGGGAGAGGGTTGATGCTGCCCACTGCAGACCATGAGTGGCATGCCGGGGCGCATGCGTGTCCACGGGCTTCCAGAGAGCAAACCGTGGGACAGCGTGCTCTGCCTATAGCCTCGGCCTCAGCTGGCAGCCAGTGGCCCAGGGCTCAGGCTGTCTATAGCCAGCAGCCTCCTCAGTATCCTTCAACTTGGGATCAGCCTGTGAAGAAAGCCATGCTGTTCCCCTGAGTGGTTTTGTGGTGTCTGCCTTGGTGGGCTCTGTGGTCCCGGGCCCTCCTCCTGTCCACCTGAAGCTTGCTGGCTCCCTGGCCTGGGTGAGTCTTTGCCAAACAACCCTGGCAGTGGCCAAGCCTTTGGGTGTGGTGCCTCAGGGTAAGCAGCCTTCACTCCAGAGGGTGGAGGAGCAAGGATGGTGAGAGGCCAGGCCACATGTTGAGCATGCAGGCCCTCACCCTGGGGCAGGAAGGTGGCCCAAGGGCAGAGTGCAGGAGCTTGTGCTGTCACTGCTGTGGAGAGTGAGCCTGCACTGCAGCTGTGCCCTGGGCCGCCTCCCTGCCCAGACAACAGCCCTGCAGAGTCCTGTCCTGCCTGGTCCCTCATGCTGTAGGTCTGGCATGGGCTGGGAATGAGCATTTTCAAGGCTCTCAATGGGGGACCAGGTGACATTTTTTCCTGGGCTGCCTGGTGCACCTGTCCTGTGCCTCTCTGCTGCCCTCCCTCTGTGGTCCTGCCTCACTTTTCATAGAATGAGTGCTGATTTAAGTTTAGAACAATTTGTGCCTCACCCCCTTCTACATCCAACGAACCATTTATTACCAAGGTGTTAATTCAGCACTGGGCACATCTTTCCCACAGGTGGCTGTGAGTCTCTGTTGTCACCCTTGCACCTTGCAACCCAGGTCTCTCGGATCTCCAAGAGTGTACCCCCCAGCTCCTAGGGAAGTGGACACTGCCTGACTAGGACCCCACTTTGAGAATCACTGGTTCAGTTACCCCTAAAATGACTGCAAGACCTAGAGTGGTAGCCAAAGTCTGGGGCCTCCTTTTGGCACAGGTCTGGACACCTGCTCTGGGCCCAAGGAGACTGCAGTGTTTGGCCCTGGGGAAGCCACGCCGGCCCCTCCAGAGGCCTCTGATCCCTGGTTGCTGGCTGCACTGGCGCCTCATGGGGACAAGTTGCTTGTACTCTGTGCCCATTTCCCTCAGTGACCTTAGCTTACCCTGCTGGCTCTCTGTGGCTTTCCTTTCTACCTGTGTGTCACCAGCTGGGCTGACCGTCAGGGGCTGAGGTCCTGGTCAGGCCCCTAAGAGGTGTCATCCTTAGAATCTGTCCAGCCATCACATCCAGTCACCTTTCTTTGACTAATTTCCTTCCTTGCTCAGAGCTTAAATGTGTCTTCAAGAATGCTGTTGTCTTTTTCTGCAGACTGGGAACAGTGAATTTCACACTCTGCTTTTACAAATTAAGCCATTAAAGGAGTAAACGTGTGTTAATTGTGGGTGGCTCACTAGGACCTGTGTAGATATCCAGGCTGGGTGACAGTGTGACTCTCATTAACTTCTCCATGCTCTGGAGTGTGGTGTGAACTCCGTGGCCATCCTTGAATGAACTCTTGTAAAAGCTGTAATTAACTCCTGCCAGTATCAATGTTTCATTACCTGCTGCAGTCCAGTCTTCCCCTGTGACCAATTTACTTGGAGATTCCCTCGCTGTCAGAAGGAGGGGCAGGCACCATGATCCGCTGCCCACTAGGTTTGGTGGCTCTATGGGCTCTGGCTGGGCCGATTCCTGTCCATCAGAAGCAGTGAGGAATGGCTGCTCTTCCATAGGGGAGCACCCCAAAGTTTCCATTGGAACTTGCTGTGTCAGAAATGGAGGGGCTCCGTTTGAAACTATGACCTTGGCCGTGGCCTTCAGGACACAGATATGCCATCTGAAGACTCACCTTCTCAACCAGACCAGAAGCTGTGGAGAATGGCAGGGATGTAGCCCCCAGAGGCCCGCCGAGGGCAGCATCCGCGGGCCACTGTGGCTCGGGGCTCACTCCTCTGTTTGGGGGCTGGTATTTCTGTCCTGTCTATCCAGCTGTCTGGGGAGCAACCTGTCAGTCTGTGGCCCTTTCCACCCTTTACTTGCTGGTGTTCCTGTGTCTCTGTCACCGCCAGCTCCCAACAAGGAGGGGTGGGGGGTGGGGAACACCCGTCCATGGGACCCTGATGGCCACCTTCCCTGACTTCAGCCCCCGGGAAGGATCAGCCCCCCGGGGAAGGATCAGTGCCCAGCCCCTGACCTGTGCCTGGGGCATCTCTCCAGCACACTAGTGGTGGCCAGGTCCTTCCTCCCCAGGCAGAGACAGACAGGTTTGGGGTTGGCTAGAGGGGTAAGGCATGGTGGGCGCCAGGGAGCATGGGTGTGAGGAGTAAACAAGAAAAAGAAACAGAAAAATTCAGTTACAGTCAAAACGCACACACACTACTGAAAGCCCAGGTCCTCATCCCAGCCCCCTGGTGCCAGGATGTGCTGGGCAGAGGGAATAGGGTGAGCCCTGAGCCTGGTTCCCAAAGAACCCCTGTGACGTTTCAAGGTACCTACTTTATTTCAGGTGAGGTGAAATTTGAGATCTGAAGAAAAGGCTCCGGGACGTCAATAGGTTTATAGGGGACATTTCCATCACCAGGGAGTGCTGGGCGCCCTGTCCCTCACTTCACTTTTCCCTGTTTCACAGGCAACCATTGCTCTAGGTCAGCCCCGCCCTTGATTCAACTCCACGGAACAGCCCTGTAGCGCCCTCTGGTGTCTTGCTTCATTTGTGCACTGTGGCCTTTTTGAGCTTTAACTAGCATTGTTTTTCAAAAAATCATCATCTGTTCCTTTTCCTTCTCAGTGCTGGGTAGTGTTCCCTTCTACGATAGACCCAGTTTGCATCCGTTTACTTGTTGATATGCCTTGCAGTTTTTTTAGTTTCTGGCTATTATGAAAATGCTGCTGTAAATGTTCTTGTACAATTCATTGTATGGATATGCTTTCATTTCTTTTTGGGGGGACTGTTGAGTCATTGGGTAGGTGTGTCAGTTTATAAGAAACTGCCACATGTTTTCTGATGTAGCTGTACTGGTTTGTACACCTAACAGCAGTGCATGGCAACTCCTGATGCTTTAGTAGAGCCACCAAACTGAACCGGCAGTGGATCATGGTGCCTACCCTCCTTCTGACAGTGCGGGACTCTCATTTGGTAATTTTTCATCCCTTAGATGGATATAATCTACAGCTGTACCATCCTGGTGTCTGATTTTGTCAGATCTTCGAAATTAAGCAGGGTTGGGCCTGGTTAGTCCTTGGATAGGAGACGGCCTGGGTTCCCAGGCTGGGTGCTGTAGGCTTGGTAGACGGACTCAGCAACCCACTCCTGAAACATCAGACACTGAAAACCCTACGAATAGCAGAGAAGTATTGACAGTAGTGCTGAGAATGGCACAGTGTTGAGGAATGTCTTGTTCTGTTGTATGTATGGTCACTATGAATTGGACCCAATTTGATAGCACCTAACAAGAAAAAGAAGGAGAAGAAGAAGGAGGAAGAGGAAGAATAAGAGGAAGAGGGAGAATAATAATAAGAGGAGGAGGAGGAGGGAGGAGGAGGAGGAGAAGGAGAAGAAGAAGAGAAGGAGGAGGAGGGGAAGAAGAAGAAGAGGAAGAAGAAGAGGAGGCGGAAGAGGAGGAGGAGGAGGAGAAGGAGAAGAAGAAGAGAAGGAGGAGGAGGGGAAGAAGAAGAGGAAGAAGAAGAGGAGGAGGAAGAGGAGGAGGAGGAGGAGGAGGAGGAAGAAGAAGGAGGAGGAAGCAGCAGCAGCAGCAGCAGCAGCAGCAGCAGCAGCAGCAGGAGCAGCAGCAGGAGCAGCAGCAGGAGCAGCAGCAGCTGCAGCTGCTGGATGCTCTCCGTGTGTGTGTAGGTCCCATGTCTGGGTCCTGCATGGTGATGCTGTGAGAGCATTGTGAGTTCCCTGGGAACTCGGGGTCAGGAAGGTTTCTAGATGAGATTTCCATCACAGCTTGCTTCGTGGGAACTTTCCATTTCAACTGTGTCTGGAGAACCAATCCTAGCTGCGACCAAGTGCATCCTGATTGAAACTGAACCTCCTTCTGTGATGACTCCCGGATGGTTTCTGTTTATCCTTTCTTTTTTTAAAAATTATTTTAATTCTATTGGACACATAATGGTTGCACATATTTGTGGGGCACAGTGTGATGTTTTGATACATGCATGTATTGTGTAATGATCAACACAGACACATCCATCACCCCAGAAATTTATCATTTCTTTGTGATGAGAATATTCAATATCCAACAGCAACAACAACAACAAAAAAACAAAGCCCTTGAACAGAAATTTCTCAGTAGAAGACATACAAATGACTAACAGACTTATGAAAAAGTCTTCATCATACCTAATCATTGTGGAAATGCAAATCTAAGCCATAAGGAGGATTACTTCATCCCAATCAGAGTGGACATTGTGAAAAAGACAAAAATGGGACAAGAACTAGCGTGAGTGAGGACGAACAGGAGCCCTAGAGCGTTGCTGGTGGGAATCTAAATTGGTACAGCTATTATGGGGACAGTATGGTGTTTCCTCTGAGAATTAAAAATTGGGCTACCAGTGATCTGGCAATGGCACTGCTGGGTAGACACTCAGAGGAAATTGGCATGTCTGAGAGGCATCTGCAGCCCATGTTCACTGCAGCACCATTCACAGTAGCCACGCTGTGATCCACCTGCAGGCCCGTCAGTGGGTGAGTGGACATAGAGACAGTGGGGAGGGTCCTCAGAATATGCCAAGTACACTGCCAGTGACTCACCTGGCCCACCTTGGGGCTCACAGCCAAGGGAATGAGGGAGCTGGTTTCTGAGCATTGCTCCCATTGTGGGTTTGGCTGTAGGTGGCCAGGGCTCCTGTCCCCTCTGGAATGAGCACCTCCTTCTCCACATCTCGGGATCATCTCTCCTCCCCAGCAGAGCCCATCGTGGCCTGCAAAGGCAGGTCTGTCTACTTAGATGACCCCACCAAAAATGGGACATGAAGACTCAGGACACTTCTTCAGAAGAAAAGAAAAGAATCAGGTGTGAGAGGACTCCAGGCAGGCTACGGCAGATAGCGTCCTGGGTTCACACATCTGGGCCTTTCTGAGCACCTTTCTTTGAACCATCAACTCTGATGAGCTTTTTGAAGAGACTGATGTTGGAAAACTGTAGAGAACATCAGGCCATAGAGGTGCTTTTCAAAGAATCAAAATCTATATGAGTAGGGTTAGACTCTCTTAGCATGCCTTGCCCCTGGACACTTACATGTCTTATAAAAAAAAATATTATTCAGCCTTAAAAATGGAGATTCTGCCATGTGCCACAAAATGAGTGGACCTAGAGGACATTATGCTAAGAGAAATAGGCCACATGAAAAGAAAAATACTATTGGGCAACATGGCACATATTTGTAATCCTAGCAACTCAGGAGGTGGAGGCAGGAGGATCTCAAGTTTGAGGCCAGAGGCAGCCTGTGTAACTTAGTGAGACCCTGTCTTAAAATAAAAAATAAAAAAGAGCTGGAGGTGCATGTCAGTGGTAGATAGAAAAAAGAAAGAAAGAAAGAAGGAAAGAAGAAGGAAGGAAGGGAGAAAGAGAGATAAAAGAAAGACAGAAAATTTACATATGTGGAGTCTAAAAATAAAAACTCAGAAATATAGAGATAAAGAATAAAGTCAGATAGGGAGATGTCAGTCAAAGGATAAAAAGTAGCAAATATGTAAGAAGAACAAGTTTAAAGATCTAAGGCACAATGGGAGGACAATAGTGACAGTGCATTGGATTCAGGGCTTCTGCTAACAAATAGCTCAGAGTAGCTCAGAGCTGCTGTTGCCACAACTATGCGAGATGATGGCACATACTGGTTCACCCCACAATCATCACCATTCTACTATGTGCCTTATAACACCGTGTTGTGCACCATACACAGATACAATATAATTTATTTTTAAAGAGAAGATGATCTTTATGGCATGCAACTTAGTTGTCTGGCTCCAATGGGTGACCTTCCATAAGGACACAGTTCCGTGACAGACGTTTGTGAATACAATGTGTTCTGTGCATCTGGGCTGACTTTCAATCAGACACACACGAATAGGCATCTCTGTGATTTCAAGCTGGAGAAGCAGGATCCAGGACCTTTATACAAGGGACTGCATTCATGTGCTAGTTCTGCTGGGGCCCCAGCTCTTAAGTGTGGCTGATAATCATGGATTCAGCCCTTGTCCCTAGCCAGTACCAGGTGTCAGAAAATGCCAGCTTAGCAGTTTGAGAAGCAGTCTGGGCTCCTAGTTCAAATGTGAAGGTGAGGCACACGCTGTTGTGTGAGGGAGGATATTGAAATCTGGGAGAGGTGAACTAGCTTACTCGTGGTCCAGTGTCCTCTGTGGAGCTGCTAACTGCATATTCCTATGCCGTGGACATGGGCTGGGCCTGAGGACCTACACATCTGACCAGAGCATG
The DNA here is from genome assembly GCA_007922755.1 of Pedetes capensis. Classification (NCBI taxonomy): domain Eukaryota; kingdom Metazoa; phylum Chordata; class Mammalia; order Rodentia; family Pedetidae; genus Pedetes; species Pedetes capensis. The sequence goes on from VMDO01004374.1 coordinate 92,481, forward strand.
TTGCTGCACTGTGGACCACATCTGAGTCCATTTTCTGTTCCTATAGCAGAATACCTGAGATCAGGAAGTTATAAAGAGAAGAGGTTTATTTTGCATCACAGTTTTGGAGATAGGGAAGCCCAGGATCTGGAGGCAGAAAGTGAGAGAAAACCCGAACATACTCTTCAGCTCTACTTGCTTTTAGTTATTGCTTTTAGATGACTTTAAAAACTAATTCTGGAGACCATGCAGCTGAGTGGAGAAACATAGTGACTATAACACTGACCTCAAACATAACAAGATCGTGTGCATGGCAGTGTTGAGGAATGTTTCGTTCTGTTGTACATAGGGTTGCTATGAGTTGCATCTGACTCCATAGTACCTAACACCAACCACCTACCTTTGCTGTGGATGCCACCCCTGACATGTGGGTCAGGATAATGGCTGCCTAGGTTACTTTTCAGGGACTTGAGGACCACCTTTGTGGGAAACCTCTGACTCTTCAAGGTGGTCTGTGTCCGATAGGTGACCTTCTGACATAGAGGGCCAAGAACTGCACCCTCTGGTCATGAAAACGCTGCCCTTTTCTGAGCTTGCTTCCTACGGAGAGCAATGAAATTTGCTTATGCTCAGGCCACCGACGACTTCCCCTCCAGCCACCTTTCTCACCACCCCAGACCACCCTGCTTCTTTCTCCCATAAATATCACAGACCCAACCCTCAGGGAGGCAAATTTGAGATTTGAGGTCTCCCACCTCCGTGCCTGGTCACCTTTCCGCAAAACTCCTTGTTTCCATCATTGGCATCCTCCATGCAGGGCGAACCATGGTGAGTGCCCCATGCTCCCTCAATGCATGGTAGACAGCAGCAGGGCAGGGGTCGGTGAGAAAGGAGGCAGCACGGGCGGGAGCAGCCTGGCTTTATAACCAGCCACGCTCCCTCTTTTTGTGTGTGTGTGGTATTAGGAGATTGAACCCAGGGTGCTCCACCCCTGAGCTGTACCCCAATGCCATTTTTATTTTTATGCTAAGACAGGGTCTTGCTAGGTTACACAGGCTGCCCCTGGCCTCAAACTCATGATCCTCCCACCTCCACCTCCCGAGTTGCCGGGATCACAGGTGTGTACCACCACACCAGGCTTATAACCAGCCACTCTGGTGTTACTAACCCAGAGTCTTCCCTCTTGAGAGAAGGACGTTGGTTTCTCTTAGGGACCACTCACCTCCAATAGGCCCCACGCTTCTTGATGCTTCCACAGTGGAGCTCAAATTGCAGCATGAGTGTGAGAGGTGACAAATTGTATCCAATCACAGCAAGGTGCTAAGAACTGAGCAGAGCCACGGAGCAGCCACAGGGCTCCTGGTGCAGCCCTGAGATGGGGGGGCGGGGCTTTTACCTACTTAAACGTTGGCTGGCGTCTTTTCATGTGGCACTTGCAAAACTGTGTTTTATTATAAAAGATGCCCCACACAAGGATTTAGTGTCTTTCAAACTAAACTCCTGGCTCTCGGGCACAGCCCCTCTGCTGTTCCGGAAGACTGCAGCCTGTGCAGTGTCCCTGGAGGCCACTATCTTTCTTGCTCCTGTGGAGGCAGGACGTTTGCAGCAGGCTTGGCATGCAGGCGTCGTTCTCTTGCCCTTGGCCTTCAGGGGAGGGAACATGAGGTTGTAAAGAGGAACCTCCAGTTTTCAGACTGGAAGAGGGGTAGGGTGTTGTTCACGTCCAAGGTGGGCCTGGGCAGGTTGAGGCCCAAGGTGCAAGTCCTGCTGAGCTCACCACCAGGGCCCAGGGCCGACTCAGATGCTGCTGCTGCTGCCAGGAGACATGCAGCCCTTGCTCAGTGATGCCAGAACCCAGTCCCCCTACAGGGGTGCTGGTGTGGGCCATTCCGGATGCCCCTGCAGGAGAACCACTGGGGAGGCACAGGTCCAGCTGCTTCACAAATGGGGCTGGAAATGTCTTTCCATCGAAATACATTTTCCTAGCGAATGTAATTATGCTGCCCAAATTATCCCACCAAGTGGAGGGAGGAGATGAAGAATGGAATGGGCACTTTTATCTTAAAACAATCTGGAGAACTCAGGATGTTTTTTGCACACAGCTATTGAAAGGCTGCTAAGTCTGGGAGAGTGGAGTGATTTCATTATCGACCTTATCTCCTCTTTGGGGTGGGGGCTGCCTTCCTTTCCTGGGGTCTGATGGTGACTGAGTTCACTCCAACTCCCTGCAGCTGCTTCCCATGGCAGATTCAGGGCAGGGGAGCAGGCACCCCAGGACACCGCCACCCCCAAGGGTCCTCCCTGATACCTCTGCTTTCTCTGTGCAGGGGACCCGGACCTCATCCTCTGCCTCCTCCTCTCTTTGGGGAGAAAGAGGCTCACAGTCAAAGACAAAGAGTCTGGAGAGTTGCCAAGTCGGTGTCCAAATCCAACCCAGATGTCTCATTTTCTGATGGGGTGACATAGGTAACACATCGGCCCCTCTGAGCCTCAGTGTCCTCCTCCTTAGAGCAGGTGAAGAGCTGCTGGTGGCATGGGAGGGGTCTTGGGTTTGTGAAGGGCTGAGATCAGGCAGGTTCAGGGCTGGAGTTCTCCCCAGGAGCACCCAGGCTTGGAGCCAGGTGGGGAACCAAGCCCAGGGGTCTCTTTGTCTCCAGGGGTAGGTCCGAGGGCCCTGGGAGATGTACCTGGGGTGGGCTGACCCTGCCCACAATGGACCTGTGAGCTCCTCCAGGTGGCCGCGCTGGGGGGCTTTGCTTCTTGCGGATGGTAATTGAGGATACAGAGGTGGCATTGTCCAGGATCCTTCTGGACTCTGATCATTCTTGTTTGCCAGTTTGTGATGTGTGCGTGCAGTGGGCATCATTTAATCAAGGAACCTGTGAAAGCCCCTTGGGGTTTTCTGCACTACCAGCCTTCCCTCTTCTTTTAGACCTGGTGGTGCTCCTGGAAATCCTTCACACTGAACATTGATGTTGCAAGCACACGCTGAGAGTCACCTTTACCCGGCAGCCACCACCGTGGTCGCCTCTTGTTACTGTGGGCTTCCCATTTTCCTAGGTCCTAATTCAGCACTTCTTTTTGGGACTTTCTTTGTCCTGCTCATAACTTTCAGGGCAGATTGGCTTCAGGGAAGAGGTACCAACCATTCTGGAGGGATCCCAAATCAACTGAGGTTTTGTTCTTTAAAACTTAAAGACTTTAAAGATTATGAAATGTTTTAAATGCACAGAAAAGCATCAAAGTCCTATAATAAGCACCTATTGACCTGCCATCTAGATTTCCAGTGCTCCAGTGTTCACCATTGTTTTGGAATGACCTGGTCCTAGCGTGTGAGAACCGCCTTCAGGGTGCTGTGAGGTGGAAGGAACTAGGCTGGCAGGCCCAGGATTGCACTGAGTGCCATTTATTGGGGACTTGCTGACAGAAGCATGGGCTTTGGCTGCAGGGAGACTGATGAATCCCTGCAGTTGGGGTCAGGAGGAGGGGTGTATTCTGGTTAGGACGAAAGTGGCTTCAAACAGAAATGTACCTGGTGTATCTTAAACTGATGTCAAGGAGTCAGGCTCATCCCTGGAGCCACATACCACTCTATACCATGGTAAGAGTTTTGTCTACTTATGGTTTACTGGAAAACTAGGATTCCTCCGGGGCAGCCATGGTGGTTATGACTCAAGATGGCTGTGGTTATGTCAAGCTGAATCCATATGATTTACCCTTTTTGCTTCAGATAACTTATTTTTTAAAGAAACTAGGTGTTGCAGGCACAGTTGGAAGCCACTGCAGTAGCTGGGCATCGTGGTGCATGCCTGTAATCCCAGTGACTTGGGAGGCAGAGGCAGGAGGGTCAGAAACTCGAGGACAGAGGCAGCCCACATAACTTAGAGAGACCCTGTCTCAGGATAAAAAATATAGAAGGGACTGGGGGTATGGCTCCATGGTAGAGTGCTTGGAAATTATGCATGAGGCCTTGGGTTCTGCCCCCTAGTACAGAAAAAACAAGCAAGCAAGCAAGCAAGAAATGCTCTGCTGTCTATTCCCTCACTCCACTCTTCTCTCTACTTTGCAAATGGGCACCACTACTCAGAACTGGATATTCAGTCTCCCTATACGTATTTAATACCACTCCTGCATGTCTATGTGGCCATAGACAACGGACTTTTTGGTGCTTAAAGTTTGCAGGAGGTTGGGGTTTTTAGCTCAGTTGGTAAAGTGCTGGTCTGTGTTCTCTGAGGCCTTGGGTTCAATCCTCCACACTGCAAAAACAAGAGAAGGACATGGCATTCCACTCTCAAAGCAATCCTCCCCCAAACCAATCAGCCATTGAAAACCCTATGAGGGTTACTATGAGTCAGACCTAACTTGACAGCATCTAACAACAACAAAGTTTGCAGAGAGATTATATGTACTGTCCATATCTTCTGAAGCTTTCTTTCTTTCCCTCAGTGTGAAGTTGAAATACCCTTCCCATATTCACAGATGTAACTCATTGTGCAACCATCTGACAATCATTCCTGTGTGTTTTCCATCTTACATTTCCATCATCAGAGCATGGACAGAGGCTTTGTGAGCTCAGGTGAGATTGCCCGTGTGCTGCTGGAATCAGAATTTCTGGTGGGAGGGAATGAGAACTGGCACCCTTTCCAGCCAAGGGCTGGTGGTTTCCTTGTTGGTTGTGATAATGAACTAGGCCAGTGCCCACCACGGAGCCCATCAATCCCCGCAACAGTAAGCTTTGTAGAAGAGAAATTATTCACCAGGTGGCAAGAGGTAAGGAAGTGGGAGCCCCAATTCACCTTGCTGAAAATGGGATTTAGTATTTAGGAGATGAAGAAGCTGGCTGGTGTGAGACAGGGAAAGGCGATCGGAGGCAGGAGAATGAAGTAAATTGGTGGTCTGCACCCGTGTCATCAAGCTTCCTGGCTCTCCATAGGAAGTATGTCCAGAAATGGTGGCTTTAGTGTGCTTGGAGGATGCATTTTTGGCCCTGTAACGTCATAAAGTCTCCCATCAGACACCTTTGCAGGTCTAAGTAAAGGGTCAGGGTTTCAGCCACTTTGAGCGGCCTCCACGTTCCTAAAAAACAACTCGGGTAGCCTTGACCTTGGGGACCTGTGTGTCAGAGGTGTCAGGTAGCAAAGCAGGGGTGGGGTGGGGGTGGGGAGAGTGTGCTGCTCAGCTGCAGGACCTCAGGAGGTGGTGAGAAACCTAGGAGGTGCCCTGCCTGCTGTCCTGGTCACTATGCCTACCAGCAGGAGCCCTTAGCTCCACATGCCTGCACATTCTTGAGATTTTCTGATCTAAAGTTGTTTTCTTTTTCTTTTTATCTTTTTTCTTTCCTCCTTTCTCTTTTCTTTTTAACTCCCAGTCTGGCTGGTGCAAAATTGTAACTCTCTATGGCTATATTTGGATAATATAACCATATGGTTGTATTTCTCTGATTAGTAATGAGCTGAAGCACATTTTCATCTGTTTGCTGACCATTTGGGTTTTCTCTTCAGGTAAATACAAATTCACATATTTTTCAGATTTCAAAGGAGTTCTGTGTGTATTGGAGCTTCAAAATTCTTCTCTAAAATGTATGTCTTGCACCTCTTCTCCTAGCGTGCGACTTCTCTTTCCCAGCTCTGCAGCATATCTGTTTGATGAACAGTTTTAAATAACAGCAGTGAAGGCACCAGCTTGTAATTTTTGTCTTGTTTAGTGAGCTGTTCTCTTCTATAGGTTGTGAAGATATTTTCTTGTATTAGCTCCTCAACTCTTCATGGTGCTCCTCTTCCTGTATGGGTCTTCAGCTGTTTGGAACTGGCGCTGTATATGGTGTGAGGTAAGGTCCTGAGAGGACTCTTTTCTAGGGCCCTCACCAGTTGCTCTGGGCTTGCTTCTCACTCCACTAGTCTCAAACTTGGCCTTTGCCTTGTGCTAAGTCACATGTACATACAGATGGTTTCTGGGTTGCACATTGTGTTCTATTGCCTATTGTTTATTGTTGTTAGGTGCTGTCAAGTCGGTATCCAACTCATAGTGACCCTATGTACAACAGGCGAAACACTATTGTCAGTGCTTCTCTGTTATTCACAGGGCTTTCAATGGCTGTGCCTATTGTTTATCTCTGTGTCAATTATTGTGCTTTTATAAGTTGGGATATCCAGTAAAGCAAGTTTCTGCCTGGGTCTTCCCATCCTCAGGGGTGTCTGGGTGCTGCACAACCCTTAGCTCTTCTATTTTAGAATGAATGTGTCAATTTCCACAAGGAACCACACAGAGATTTTGATCAAATTACTTTGAATCGCTTGATGATTTGGGAGACTGATACTGTTACATATTTAGTTTTCCTCTCTGTAGCTTTTCATGTATTTAGGTCTCCTTAGACGTCTTTCAGTTTTATGCATTTTTCCCTCATAAAATCTTATATCTTTAAGTAAGCTTATTTTTAGGCACTTTGAAACAATTTACTTTTTATCATTGTAGTTGTTGTTTTTCAAATTTTCTAACTGTTTCTGGTCTCTAGAAGTACAATTGATTTTTGAATATGATCTTATTATCTATGGACCTCGATAAACTCTAATTCTGGTAATTTACCTGTCACTTCTCTTTTTACTTGTTTTTTTTGTGTAGACAGTCTATTGTACATGACACAGTTGTTTCTTCCTTCTTAATTTTTATATACTTAAAAAAGAATTTTACTTGTCTTCCTGTGCTGGCTAAGCACCTCGACATGCTGTTGAACAGAGTTATAAATGTACATGTTCCTGTCATGTTCTGATTTTAATATTTTGCATTGTATATGAGGTTTTCTCACATCTTTTTATATATTCATTGATTAGGTTGAGAAAGTGTCTCTCTATTCCTAATTTTCTAAGAGTTAAAAAAAACTTTTACTGAAAGTCTGTTTTTCTAGTTGTTAATTTTTTTGTAACATATGCATAACATGAAGTTTACTTGCTTGGACATTCATATGTGCAGTTCAGTGGTAATAAGTACATTCAGTGGGTTGTGCAAACATCACTACCTCTCTCATCTTTAGAAATCCTTCATCTTGCAAAATGGAAGTTCTGAATGCACTAAATAATAAGTTTCCATTCTGTCCTCTACTCAGCTCTTGGCAACCATGTTCTACTTTCTGTCTGTAAGCTCTTCAAAACATGAAATCGGATAGCATTTGTCTTTTTTTCATTTTTTTGCAGTACTGGGGGTTGAACCCAGGGCCTTGCACTTGCATGCTCTGCAAATGCTATACCACTGAGCTGCAGCCTCAGCCCAGTTTTTTACTTTTTGAGACAGGGTCTCACTAAGTTACGCAGACTGCCTCTGATCTCGAACTTGCGATCCTCCTGCCTCTGCCTCCCAAGCTGCTGGTATTATAGGTATGTGCCACTGCATCCAGCCAGCATTTGTCTTTTTGTGAATGGCTTACTTCACTTCGCAAAATACCTACAGATTCATCATGTTACACATGTTGGACAGAGTCTTGGTAAGTGATATGGGGTGCCCTTGGCCTCAAACCTGTTTTTTTTTTAAACTGTCATGCTTTTTTTTCCCCATAGTGGCTGTATCATTTTATATTCGCCCCAACAAAGCACGAGGATTCCAACTTTCCATGTGGTCTCAAAATGGCAAGGCCCTGTGGGCATGCGTGTGCCTTCTCAAGCCCAGGTAATGCTATTAAGTATGCCAGATCCCACATTCCTCCCTTTTGGAAAGGGTGTGCTTACTCTGTGACACTGTAAGTCAGAAGCATGTAACTTGTTTTTGTTTTGTAGGTGCTCACAGCTAAGAGGGGGCTGGGATTTAGCTCAGTTGGTAGAGCACTGCGCTGCAGTCTCTGGGGTCCCGAGTTCGATTCCCAGCACCGCAAAAATGGGAGAAGGACCTGGCAATCCACTCCCAAGGCAATCCTGAAACAATCTGCCATTGAAAACCCTATGAGGGTCGCTATGAGTCGGATACCGACTCGATGGCACCTAACAACAACAACAACAACAGCTAAGAGGTTTGCTTTTGAGTCTCAAGTGAGACTTTGGATGTGGACATTTGAACAAGGTTGAGACTGTTAAGATTTTGGGACTCTTGAAGTTGGACTGAAGGCATTTTGCATTTTGAGATGGCCATGAACTTTTGGTGTCCAGGTGCCAGGGTCTGAATTTAAAATGTCCTTCAAAGTTCATGTGTTTAAATGCCTGGTCCCTATGTGCTGCTTGAGGAGGCTGTGGAACTTAGGGAGGTGGGACCTCACTAGTGGCAGTAGGTCACTGGGGGCAGCTTTTGGAGGTTTTACCCTGACCCCTGGTTCCAAGAAGCTGTCTCAGTTTCCTGATACCATGATGTGCAGAAGTCCTCTGCCACCAGCTCTGCTGCCAGCTCCTCCACTGTGCTTCCCACCACTATGGACTGACAACCTCTGAATCATGAGCTAAAATAAACTCTCCTTCCCCATGAAGTTGGTCTCTCAGGTATTTTGCCACAGCAACATACAAGCCAGCACAGTCAACCTTGCATCTCTGCAACAAACCTAACTTGAACCTTCTATTACTCTTCACATGTATTTCTGGATTTGATTTGCCAGCATTTTCTTTAAGATAATTTAGTCTATGCTCATGAGAAAGATTAAGCTCTGATTTTCTGCTTTCAGCATGGTCTTTTCAGCTTTGGAGTCAAGGTGATGATGGTCTCACAGGTTGCTGCATTTGTGTCTCAGTTTGTTGGTTTCCACTGCAGGGATTTGATAATTAGACTCATAACTGCCTCAAGGAGTCACACAATTACTCCACAGTGCATGAAGTAAAGAGGGAGCCAGTGCCTCCACTGATTCAGTGGCTCATCACTGTCCCCAGGACCTGGGCTCCATCTTTTCTTTCAGCCATCTTTGGCTGATGACTTTTTGTCTTCAGGCTTGTTGCCTTGTGGTTTCAAGATGGCTGCCTGAGTGCCAGGTTTTGTTCTTCTGCACTATCTCCCCATGATATCATGTTCAAAGGTAAGATCAAAAGGAGAAAGCAAGTACATAGACTGAGAAGACACACACACACACACACACACACACACACACACACACACACACACAGAGGGAGAGGGAGAGAGAGAGAGAGAGAGGGAGAAAATGTATTCCTTCCAAGCCCATGGAAGATTTAATGTCTCCCTGAGTTTGTAGCTGGTGTTAAAACTTTAAAGTGTTAGCTCTCTTTCTCACAGATTTGTACACAGGGCTCAGCTGGGAAACTGGAGACTCTAAGTCAGCACATTTCCATGAAGACCTGTCAACACAGGTCTGACACACATCCCTTTAGGAAAGCCTCCCCTGCATTCCCAGAGCTTTTCTCTTTTCGTGTCACTGTGTTAATGGAACCAGGAAATTTGAAACAGAGTCCAAGAAATAGAAATGGAATCTGAAAGCTCCAGTGGAAAAGCCACTGTCAGATCCAAGTGATTTGAGGAGCTTTGGTGCCATTCCATGGAGGGGTGAGAGGAGAGCCAAATGTTCTGTCCAAAGAATCAGATCCTGCCACTCATCACATGCACCCCATGTGCCTGTGGCCCTTCCAGACCTCAGCTCCCTTGGCCGTGAGGTGCAGCATGGTGGCCCACTGCCTGCAGTGGAGGAGGGCTGGGCATCCACTCGGGCAGCACGGCCTGTCTTGAGGCTCCACTGCCCTGTGACCAGCTGAACCTTGGCCACTGGAAGCTGCTGTCTCCCGGCTGCCTGATGCCCCTGCAGGCTGGCCCAGAAACACAGAGGGGGAGAGAAAATGCCCCCCTCCCAGGGCCTCAGCGTGGCATCAGTGCTCCATTGCGTCTGTTTTCTCTTCTGTTGCCCCAACTCAGAGGCAAGACCCGGGACAACCCTCTGCCCAGGGCTCTGGCCACTCCTCAGGGTTTGACGCAGAGGCATCTGACACCAATGGCAGCTGCTGACGAACTCAGGGTGTGGGGCAGGCGGAGGACAACAGAGCTCAGGGGTTCAGGGCTGGACCAGGACCAGAGAGGCTCAGTTCTGACATCCGGGCTTGCTGCTTCTGTGCTGTGTGACCTTGGGGAGCGGCAACCTCTGCAAGACTCAGTTTTCTCAGAAAAAGCTGAGAAAGCTGTGTCTGGCACATTGAACTCTTCCAGCCAAAGGCTTTTGTTCCCAGGGTTTCAGGAGGCTCATCTGATAGCTCAGGGGCCTGCTGTGGATTTGCAGCCAGTGTTGGTCAGTGATATTTTTCCACGGTGGATGCCAGCTGAGTGAGATCTGGCCAGGCTTCTCCACAGGGTTGCTCACGCAGAATGATCTCCGGTTTCTGCCTCCTTGAGAGGCTCTCATCATGGAAACCCCACAGGGGACCTGTCTGCCTGGTTTTCCCAGACTCCCCTGTTCAAGATCTGACCTTTGCTTCTAAGTGGCTCTGACAATGTCCAGAAGAGAATGTGCACGTACACAAATGCAGCATTTCCCTCTTCAACAATCAATAGGTCACAATTAATGCCTCCGGCAGACTGATAGCAGCAGAGCGAAGTTGATGGTTTGGATTTGTACTGTGAATTATAATTTTAACATGTAGAGTAGAGCTGACCAAGGCTGGGTCAGAGAACTTTGGATGGGCTTCCACCCTCCCTCCTTGGGACATCCGCAGGCAGGCAAATGGCAGTTTCCTTTGTCCCTAAGTGTCCCACATCATTGACTTCACTGTGCAAATGCATCCAGACTGCTGCTCACCTCAGTTCCTTTGTCAACAGGGTGTGGGGAGGAAAGGTGGAGGATGCCTGTTTCTCCATGGGGTACAGAAAACTCGTAACTTTGAGGTTTGCTGTCCGTGTCGTTATTAGCAGACAGATGCTTGTTGTTAGGTGCTGCCGAGTCATATCCGACCCATAGCGACCTTATGTACAACAGGTGAAACACTATTGTCAGTGCTTCTCTGCTGTTCATAGGGTTTTCAATGGCAGATTGATTCTTGGGAGTGGGTTGCCGGGTCCATCTTCCACACGGACAGTACCTGGTATTCCAAGGCAATCTCCCATCCAAGTAACCACCAGGCCCGACGCTGCTTAGCTTCCGAGATCTGACAGGATCGGATGCCACAGGGCTATGGCTGCAGGCTTAGACAGACGCTAGTGACCCCAAACTACCCTCTGTTCCAGCACCAGAGGCCAAGAACTCGGGCTTCCCAATGTCTTGTGGTGATGGCTTCTGTTTAAGTGTTTCCACTAAGTTTTATTTTTCCTCTTTTAAAAAACAGCCTTACTGAGATGTAATTCACATATCATACCATTCACTCAAAGTATACAATTCAATGGTTTTGGTAGGTAACATTATTCATTTAAAAAGTAGGTAAAGTATCTATTTAGCCAAGTTTAAGTGTATAGTTAGGAGCTGGGGTTTAGCTCAGTTAGTAGAGTGTGGCGCTGCACTCTCTGAGGACCTAGGTTCGATCCCCAGCACCACAAAAACAGGAGAAGGACGTGGCAATCCACTCCTGAAGCAATCCCATAGCAATCAGCCATTGAAAACCCTATGAGGGTTGCTTGCTATGAGTAGGGCCCAATTTGATGGCACCTGACAACAAGTGTGTAGTTCAGTGACATTGAATGCATTCTCTATGTTGTATGACCGGCACCAACTGTTTCCACAAGTTTTTCATCAACCCTGATAGGAAGGATCCCCACTAAGCAGTAGCTCCCCCTGGTGACCGCCACTCTACTTTCCGTCCCTGTGAATGTGCCTATTCCAGGAATGTCATATAAATGAAATCACATCATACTTGTTATTTTATGTCTGGCTTACCTCCCCTAATGTATTGTTGAGGTGTAGCCACGGTGTAGGCTGTATCAGCCCTTCTTCACCCATCTTTGCAGCTGAACAGCAGTCACTATGGGTGCAGACCACTTTCTGTTTATCCATTCATCTCTTGATGGGCACTTCAGGTTTTTTCATGTTTTGGTTCTTGTGGATGGTGCTGTTATGAATGTGAGTGTACAAATATCTCTTTGAGACCCTAATTTTAAATCATTTGACTCCACTCAGAAATGGAATTGCTGGATCTGATGTTATTTCTAGATTCAAATTTTTTCTTTCTCATAGCAGCAGTAACATTTTGTATTTCTACCAGCAATGCACAAGGGTTCCAGTTTCCCTATCTTCTCAGCAATATTTTTATCTTCTGTTTTTTTAAATAATAGCCATCCTATCCGACTCATAGCGACCCTACATACAACAGGCAAAACACTATTGTCAGTGCTTCTCTGCTGTGCATATGGTGTGAAGCAGTATCTTATTGTGGTTTTGATTTGCATTCCCCTGAAGATCAGAGATGTTGGCCAACTTTCATGTGCTTTTTGGCCATTTGAATGTCTTCTTTGGAGACATGTCAAGTCCTTCATCCATTTTTAAATTGGATTGTAATTTCTTTTGGTATTGCTTTTAAGGTGTCCTTATATACTCTGGAGAGTAATCTCTTATTAGATAAGTGGTTTGCAGTTATTTCCCTTATTCTATGAGTTGCCTTTTACTTTGTTGATAGTGCCCTATGTTGCAAAAAGCTCTTGATTTTCATGAAGTCCAATTTGTCCCTTTCTCTCATGTTGCTGTATTTTTGGTGTCCCATTCAAGAGATCATTACCAAATCCCATGTCATGAGACTTTGCCTGTGCTTTCTTCCAGGAATGTCATGGCTTTACTTTTCTGGTTGGGTCTCCAGGCCATTCTGAGCTAATTTTTGTGCAGGGTGTGAAGTGAGGGCATGACCCCCTTCTTTCACGTGGGAATACCACGTTGGGTTGGTTACTATATGGTGCCCACACTAGAAATGAGAAGGCGCAGGGAGTCATGTGATTTGGGGTTTGTTGAAATTGTATAAACTTTTCTGTTCAAACTGGCCAGTGCTGGAGTTTGGGCAAATGTCCCCAGAGGCCCCTGCGCTAAAGGCTTGTTCCCAGCCTGAGGTCCTGCTGGGAGGTGGGGAGCCTCTAAGAGGTGGCGCCCAGTTGGAAGTCTTCTGGGTATGTGGGCTGTGCCTTGAACGGGAACAGGACAGTGAGGCCTGGCTCATCCTCTGTCTCTCTTTGCTTCCTGGCCACCTTGAGGTGAGCAGCTTGTCCCTCCACGTGTTCCCATGTGATCGCTGCCTCACCGCAGGCCCAGAACCCTCATCCTCCTGATCCTGGACCAAAAACCCTAGCTCCACGAGCCAAAATAAACCTTTCCTGTTGTTAAGTGGGTAATCTTGGGTGTTTTATTGCAGTAGCAGAAAACTGACTGATACCGGAAATAGTGATAAAAAGTTGAGTAATAGCTAGGTACAGGCTGATTTCCTCACCCGCCTGTCAGGGACTATTCCAAGATTTTGTCATTCACAGTCCTCCAAACCCCAGGGGACATGGCTGTGGGCATGTGAGGGCCTAGACACCAGGGCACTTGTCATAAAGAAGTGCTGTTGACATAGGGATGGACACCAGACCAGCAGCTGGCTGGGGCAAGGGTGAGGTGGATTTGGCCACAAAGGGCCAGCATGAGGGATTTCTAGGGGGTGATGAGGTTGTTCTGAGCTTTGATTATGGTGGTGGTGACAAAGTGCAGTTGTCAAAACTCAGAACTGTAACCCAAAGTCATGACTTCAGTCTTTGTAAATGTAAAAGTTAAGAATCAAAGAGTGGCCGTGCGGTGGAGAGGCCACAGCACAGGGGTCAGGGTGCCCACTGGGATGGGCTCTTAGAGTCCAGCCCTGGCTCCTGCACTTCCCACAGTGTGACCCTGGCAGTCACACCACCCCTGAAGGCCTCGGTTTCCCTGTCTGTCATCACCATGAAAGAGGGTGATGGTCCCTGTCTCCAAAAGTTGGAATGAGGACTGAGTGGATTTGGCCACATAATGATTTGGAAAAGGTCAGTTTGTGGAAAGTGCCACACAAAAGCTTGCTGTCATAATGGGTGTCCCCAGCCCCCAAGTATATGCATCTGTGGGGGTCAGGAAGGAGGAGCTAAGTTGTGGAAGCTTCTGGTACCGATAAACTCTTTCTCGTTGGTTGACTTTATTTGTTTATGTCATTCTGTAAATACTCAGACCACTTTGGGGTGCTGTTATGGTTTGAATCTAAAATGTCCCCCAAAGGTCATATGTTTGAATTCAAGGTTCCCAGGTGGTGCTGTGTTGGGGGGCTGTGGATCTTCAGGAGGTGGGACATGGCTTGTGGCTGTGGGTCACAAGGAGTGGCCTTTGGAGGTTTTCCCTGGACCTCTGGTTCTGGTCAGCTCTCTCTGCTTCCTGATGCCATGATGTGAAGTCGTCTGGCACAGGCCTTGATGCTCCACCACACCTCCCTGCCACTAAGGACTGAGACCCTCTGAACCCTGAGCCAAAATAAATCTTTCCTTCCACAAGTTGTTTCTATCAGAAATTGTCACAGTAATAAGAAAATGACTGACACAGGTGGGGTACCCCATCTTGCATAGCATCTGCTATGTCCTAGGCATGTCTTGGTTATGTGACCCAGAGAGCAGTTGAGGGCTGGGCTGGGCTGGCCAGTCCCTCCTGGGCTAGCTGCTGAAGGAGTATCAGGTGGTCACAGCCCATCCCCAGCCCTCAGGGGCCTGAGCCCCCTGGCCCGGCTAGGTAGAGCTGTTTCTGGGTGTGGCACTGCTTTCTTCATAGCCTAACCTGTTTGTGGGTCAGCAGTCTCAAGGCAGAAACAGGCCCTGCAGGTGGGGCCTCTCCTGGCCCTGGGAGGCTGCTTCTGCTTTGCCACCCAGGCCCAAGAGCTACTTCTGCAGGAAAGAAGATACCGCCTGCCATGGCCTGATGGGTTTTCCTGGCAGAAAGGATGGGAAGCAGGGTCCTCTCTATAGGGCCTGTCTGTGAAGCACTTTCCTGGTGATTCTTCTTAAATTCACCTCCGTCCCTTCCCCATCCCTGTGGCTGAGCCTTGGCCTCTCTGGGTCCTCCCAGGCTGACTTCCTCACCCGCCTTGTTGTAGGCTGTAGCTCCTCACTTCTGCCTTGTCCATCAATAGGTTTTCACCTTTCTGTCTTTTAGAAGTTGATTGAAATCCTGTGCCAGCCTGCTGATGGTCTGCTTCTAATGCTTTTGGTGGCAACAGGTTTATTTTCTTTTAAATTCATTTGCTGGCCCAGGAGAGAAGAGAGAGAAGTGTGTGGTAAGCATCCCTTAGAGTTGTCTCCTTTGAAGAGGCAAATTCATGGGTGGGGAGCTGGCCAGTCATTTACATTCTAGGATGAGGCTGGTGAGTGTGCATGTGGAACTCAAAGAGTATCTGGATAGGATGCTTCTGTGTGTGCTGTGCAGGAATCAGAAGGCAGGACAGAGCTGTGGGCATCTGGGTCCAGGTCCAGAGCAAGGGGGACCACTGGGAGATGTGGGGAAGCAAAGAGACAGGAGAAGCATGAGACCTCAGGATCACTTTAAAGACAAGACCCAGGCTTGCCATGTTCCTATGGGACATTTTGGGGGCAGGCCCTGCAGTGGGGACATCTAGAGGGTTCTAACCTCTCTAGGGGACTTCTGGGAGACACCAGGGCACTCTTCTTTCTCCTTGCCCAGCACCAACTAATACATAAACTGCCTTATCAGATGGTAAATATTGTTGGCTATTCATGTCCTTGGACTGTGCATCCTCAGATCCAATCAACCATGGGTTGGAAAATAGCTACGTCTGTACCAAACATGTATGGGCATATTTTTCTTTCATTATCTCCTAAGCAATGCAGCCTAACAATTATTTATATAGAGTTGACATGTTTGAGGTATCCTAAGTCATCTAGAGGTGATTTAATGTCTCTGGGAAGGAATGTGTAGGTTATATACAAATGCTACACCATTTCATATGAAGGACTTGAGCATCCACAGATTTTGGTATGTGTGGGGGTCCTGGAACCAATACTGGGAAGCTGAGGTTTAGATACTGAGGATTTAGAACTTTTTCTAACAGGAAAACATCAGCCAGAAAAGCCCTTTTCTATAGACCACAAAGGAGGCAGTCAGACAGTTTTGGAGCTGGATTCTTATGCTGAGGTCCTTCTCAAGGGCCTGGGAAAACATTGGGGAACGCTCACTCCCTCTCATGGTACTTCTCTGCATTTTGTTATTGGGGTGCAATCCCAGGGCAGAAGTGAGGGCAAAGGAGAAGGAGCAGGAAGCAGGGAAAGCCAGCCACACAGTGCATGGCTCCCCACCCTTGCCCCTCACTGGGTATTCCCGTCCCTGGCAGGCCATGTGGGGTGAAGCGACGAGGTACACTCAGCATGCAGGCAGCTGTGGCAGGGATGGAGCACCATGTGTGGCCCAGGCTCCTAGGTGGGCAGGTGGAGTCTGAGATGGTGCCAGGTGCTATGTGTCCAAATGGGACACAGCGGCATTTATTGAAGCGCTTCTAAGCAATGTGATTGGCAGAGGTGACCTCCACCAGAATTTTGATTTTTTGCTTTATCTTTTGGAGCACTAAACACTTGACTCTTGCTCATCCAGCAGAGATCATCCTGTTACCAATCAGCTGGCTGGGATCCCTTTCCTCTACCTGGATAGAAATCAAGGATAGATAAGGAGAAGCTCTTCAAGTGCTGCTTTTTCTTTTATTTGGTAGCATCTGTATCCCTGAGCATTTGACAGCAGTGAGCAGTGACAGCAGGCAGAGGTAGCAGCAGCAAGTGGTGCCCTCTAATGTTACAGCTCTTATGTAGGCTGAAGAAACCAGAACTCCTAAACCTGTAAGAGTTACAGCTTTTATGTAGGCCAAGGAGGTTGGGAATCCTAAGCCTGTGAGAGTTACCATTCTTATGTAGGTGGAGGAGATCTGGAATCCTAAGCCATCAATAGCAGCTGGCATTGCAGCTTCCAGGCAGTTCTAGGTATCAGGATCTTCAGCCCTGACAGCAATCAGTTACATCTCCCAGACCCAGGGTGTCTGAGACCTTTGGTCCTGAAGTCTTGAGAGCTTTCTGGAATCTTTTAGGGACCAGGGCCTGCAGATTCTCTTCTTTAGGTCTTCGCACCTTTCTATCCTATAGCCTCATCTCTCCACCCTCTTCCCATCTTCTTTTTATTTCCACTGTCCCTCTTCTTCCTTTCCTGGTCACTCTTCTGTCACTGCTCAGCTACCTTTTAGTGTATGGCCACTGTCACCATTGCCACCATTTGGGAGTCAGCCATTGTTGCTCATCACTGATCTTGAAGCTCTGCCTCTTTTGTAGTTGTCAATGCTTTGTTGCTTTTACTGCTTGGACTGTCAATTAGTAGGCTCCGTCCCTTTAAAGCCTTGGTTCTTTTAGACCCTCCCCCAATACTACTGTCAGAGCCACAAGGTTCTTGGCTTCATTTTGGCCCACCGTGGTTGTTGGCATGGAGGTACTCCCATTCCTGTCAAATTGGTGGAGCCTTGTGATTCCCACACTAGCTCTGGCTGATCTTTGAGTGGCTCTCAGTTCTGCTCCTGCTGTTGAATGGAACCATGTGGGGCCAGCTTTGGTCCTGCCACTGGCATCAAGACAGTTAGCCACCACTCTGCACCAGATTGGTGAACTGGCTGTCTTCCTGTCCTGCCACTCTGCTGTCCTCATTGTTACTGTTGCCACTACTCTGCTATCTTAACTTATTTCTTTGTGTTACTAGCTCAGAACATGCCACTACAAGAGGCAAAAGGGCCACTAGTGAGAAAATTTTTATTCAGCTTAATATTGCAATGGCTGCAGCCCTGGCCCTGTGGCGTCCAATCATGTCAGATCTCAGAAGCTAAGCGGGTTGGGCCTGTTAGTACTTTGATGGGAGACCACCTGGGAATACCAGGTACTGTAGGCTTGGGAGATGGACCCCGCAACCCAATCCCAAATATCAATCTGCCATTGAAAACCCTATGAACAGCAGAGAAGCACTGACAATAGTGTTTTGCTTGTTGTACCTAGGGTCACTATGAGTAGGATACCAACTCGAGGGCACCTAACAACAACAACAATATTTCAACACCAGGGGGCAGCACAAGAAAGTGTCTCCCAGCTCACTCACCAGGTATACTGAACAGCCTTCTTAAATAGACAGAAAGAGGGTGTTTGCATCAATCACAGCAAACCTGTCATGCAAATGAAGGTTTGTGTTTAAATCAAGCACAGCATTGTTCCTTTTGTGCTGGTCACAGAAGTCCTTCTGCTAGGCCACCAAGGGAAATGCTCCCCTTCTGGCTTGGGCAGAAATGGTAATAAGGTCATCTACAGTTCACTGGCTTACAATGACAAAAAGTTCAAGGCAAACTGCAAACTATTTGAAATAGTTATGGCTGGGGCTGCACCTTTAGGAGCTGGAGTTGTGCTGCAGCAGCAATTGTCATGTGGGTTCAAGACATTTATGAAGTATTCAAAGTGGCTGGTGTTGTTCTAAGGGTGGTTCAGTTGACTGTTCAGCTGAATTATCTGTGGTTATTTCCAGGAGAATAAACACTGGAAGCAGTGCTTACAGAAAAAAAAACTTATTATTAACATCAATGTTGATTTTAACAGTGATTTAAACAATGCTTAATATCTGCTCAGTGCCCCAGGGAGAGGTGGGTCATTGAATCTGTCTCAATCCAATACAGCCAGAGTGGTAAAGTCACCACATGAAAGCAAAACATGGCCTTATGCTGTCCTGCAATCTGGGATGTACTTCCCCAAGACATTGTCATCCTGAGGTTAGGCCAGAGAGCTTGGGCCCTGCAGCTTGGACCTCCTATTGTGACCAGATGAAGTGAGTGCTTCCTAGGTTAGGCTGCATCCTTGTGGTTCCCATGGTCTGGTGGAAGTGAATTCATGACATGCGGCGTGGTGATAGGATCCCCAGTGGCTCCCATCTCCTTGCCTCAGCCTGGCTTTCCTTCTCAGCCTTCTGACTCACTGGACAAGAGTCACCACTTCAGTCTTACCTGATGGGGGCCATCCCACACAGCCATCTGTCTTTGCCTCAGCCCGCTGGGTCCCCGTGTTCAGGTGAGTATCTTCCCTCAGTCCAGCCAGTTGAGGCTGTCAGTCTGAGTCCCTGAAGCCCATGGACCTGCGATCATATCACTGACTTCCCTGTGTGCTCGGCTGGGTGGCAGAGTGGCATGTGCCTCATGCAGAAGTGGGCCTGGGCCTCACTCCAGGGAGCACTGGTTTTATTTCAGTTCATTGTGGCTGGTTGGTAAGAATGGGAGCAGCAGCTCCAGAGTCAGTTCTTCTTCTGCAGGGCCTGGCCCCCATCCACAGACACTGTCCTTCCATCTTCACAGACTCTACCAGATCTCCAAGCCCACTACAAGCTCTGCCCATAGCCCCTTGGCATGGGATGCCGGTGGCTCAGTCTGGTCTAGGTGGCTGCTCTACCTCCAGCCCTCTTCAAAAGCGGAAGCACAGAGTGTGCCCAACACAGGCTCTACTGAACCCAGACAGCACAGGCCAAGTTCTACTTTTCCCAGTCTGTCTCAGGCCCTGGAGGATTACTGCACAGCCCAGCATCTTGTCCTTGGCACAGTGGTCACTGCTTGGCTACTTTCCAGCTCTGATGACAGGGGAGGAGGTGGAGCCAGGACACCTGCAACAATTTCCATCCAGGGTGGAGAGGGAGCACTTCTTCTCTTGGTGACCTAGAAGAAGGACTGCTATGATAGGTGCAAGAGGACAGTGCTGTGATTGGTATAAACACAAACCTCTATTTGCATGACTGAATCACTATGATTGGTGCAAACACCTCCTCTTTGGCTATATAAGAAGGCTGTTCAGCTCACTCAAGTGAGTAAGCTGGGAGACACTCTCCCAGACTCCCTCCCCTGGTGTTACAATAGTAGGCCCAATACAAGGCTTCTCTTGGGTGATCTTTCTGTCTACCTGGGGTAGCATGGTTGAGCTGGTAACAGGCGGAAAAGAAAAAAGGCAGTGGCAGCAGAGACAACAGCAAGGAGGATGAGAAGGCTGCACTGCTGGCCCCTATGGCCTGATATTGACAGAAGCCCCAAGATCACCTCGGCTGAAGCTGGCTTCAGGGATCTGCTTCCCCATTTCCTGGCAAGGAGCAGGCAGGACCTCGGTCCCCTTTGCTCCCCATTGTGGCTGAAGAGTATTCCATAGCTAACAGCATCCCTGGAGGAGGGGCTGTGAAATCCACAGCTTTAAAGGGGAAGGAGCTATTAATTAAATAAATAACTGTAAGACACTTATAGCCACTAAACAGTCAACAGCAGAACAGCAAAAGCAGCAGAGTGGCTTCTTTCTCCCAAATGACAGTGATGGTGGCTGCCAACCTAAAAGATAGCTGAGTAGTTCCAGAAGAGTGTCCAGGGAAGCAAGAAGAATGGTGGACATAAGGAGGAATGGGATAGGGAGCAGAAAGATGAGGCTGAAGGAGGACAGAGGTCTATAAAGAGTCTGAGGGAGAAACTTCAGGCCCTGGTCACTAGAAGAGTCCCAGAGAACTGTGAAGTCTTCACTGCCAAGGGTCTCAGATACTCTAGGCCTGGAAGCTGCAACACTAGCCACTGTCAGGGCTGAGGATCCTGATGCCTAGACCTCTCAAGAACTGCAACACCAGCTTCTGTCAATGGCTGAGGATTCCCAATTCCTCAATCTGCATATATAAGCTCTGTAACACTTGCAGGCTCACTGAGGACTCCTGACTCCTCAGCATACCTTGGGCTGTAGTACTAAGGGCCGTCACTACCTCCTGCCACTCCAAACTGCTGCTGCCATTTGCTGCCACCAAGGGACATGGCTGCTGCCTAAGACCAGCATTTGAAGGGCTCCTCCTCACTTACCCATGATTTCTATCCAGCTAGAGCCTGAGGGCCCTAGCCAGTTGATTGGTGACACCAGCAGCAGTGACCTGAGCTCAGATGGCATCCCTGTGCCTGTGATATCTGGGGCAAGTACAACTCCCAGGTGGTGCTAATCTTCCCACAGCTTTGGGTCACCTTAAAGCTCAGCCAACTCTTTTCCAGACTGTGGTCCAAAGTACAGAGTCATCCAAACTGCAGCTCACATGCTACCTGTCATAGCGCATGACCTGTTCGTCCTGTGCTCCTGGGAATTGGCATCTCACACAAGGTCAGTACTGACTACCAGGAGGAGGGGTGAGTGAGAGCCTGCCCCCGGGGTTTCCATAGCTCACTGTCTCTGCAGCTCTTGTGCAGCCCCTGAGCTATTCCTAGTACCCAGACTGTGGGCACCAGGGGGCCAGGACCAGATCTGGAAGGGGACCTTGCACTAGGAGGTGCATGGCAATGATTATTGTGTGATGAGCACAGAGATGGGGCTGGAGCAGGTGCTGGGAGAGGAATGGGGAGTCCTATGTCTCCAGAAGGCTGTGATGCTTTTCCTGGAGGTAGGCCCAGCGTGCATATGGACAAGATGGAGATGACAAAGAAACATGACCTTTTCTTCCTGCCGGAGGGCACAGGGAGAGTAGGGTGTCTGTCGTCAATAATTTTGAGTTTTTCAAAATGGAGCTGTTATGACCAAGACACATTTATAAACTCCCCTGTCAACATCAGTCTCCCTGTTCTTTCCCGCAATGAGGAAGAGAATCAGAGAGTGGGAAGACCAGGGTATAGCGACCTGGCACTGGGAAAGAAGGGCCCAGTGGGCATGGCACTGCGCCAGAGCTCTGCCCCCTTGGTCCTCGGTTCTGCGGTTCTGCGACCCTGATGCCTGCAGCCCCTCCCTTCACCAACCCCGGCTCTGCACACTTCCGCTCTGTGGACCGACACCTGAAGGCTGCTAGGCAAGTCCGTGTGCTTTTAACTTGCACAAAGGGCGTTTGCCGCACATCTGTCATTCCTTCCTCTGCTCTCTACCGGAGGCCCTCAGGTCTGTTTGTGGCACTTCCTCAGCAGCTAGGTTACCTTATGCGATGCTTAGTGTTTTTATGTGCATTTAAGATGCTCAGAGAACCCCATCCTCAGATGGTGGCCCATATGTTGTCCTTTAGAACAACATTCATCCTCCCATGATGCCAGAAGACCACACACTGTGCATTTCCTCAAGGACACCTGGGGCTGGGGCCACCACAACCTTTTTAAAAGGCTGTGCCATGCACAGTGTGCCAGGCGCTGCCTCTACTCCCAGGGATTTGGGAGGCTGAGGCAGCAGGATCGTGAGTTCGAGGCCAGACACAGCCTGCGCAGCTTCACCAGACCTTAGCTCAAAGTGAAAAATAAAAATGGGGCTCAACGGTAGACGTCTTGCCTAACATGCTTGAGGTCCTGGGTTCAACCTCCTAGTATTGAAAAATTAGTATCACAAGATGTTTCATATTTCTGTTGCTTATTATGAGTTCTATTTTCTTACTTCTTCACATCTCATATTTTTGATCTACTGTCGTATGTTGTGAATTTTATCTTGTTGGGTATTGGGCGTTTTTATATTTCTACAATGTTTTTTGAGCATTCTTCTGAGATGCAGTTAAGTCATGTGGAAACAGGTTGATGTCCTCGGGTCTCCCTGTAAGTGCTGGAGCAGAAACTGTCTGTAGTCTAGGGCAACGCCCCCATTAACGAGGCCAGATTCTTCTGGACTCTGGAGCCACAGCCTGGGGGCTCTTGGGGCCAGCACGGCTCCTGGTACATGGGCTGCACTGCCCTTTGCCTTCCTCCTCCCCAGCAGCTCTTTGCCAGCCTCAGGCTTTCCTGCAGCCGGCGTTGCCTGGCCATGTGGGGACTCGGGGCCTCTGCAGGCCTCCACAGCCCTCTCCCCACTGTGACCTGCTCTGTGGATGCTGACCACCCTGCCATGGACTTCTGCCTCAATTTCCTGACTTGGAGGCCCCCAGGCCCTGCTTTGTCACCTCTGGTCCCCTCATGTGCCTGGAGAGAACCTGCCCTGGCTTGCCTGGGCCACCTCACACCACTTCTCTTTCCTGCCTCTCAGCCTACGTCTTTAGCACATGAGGCCCAGGTCTGGGAATCAGTCACTGCATGTTTCCTGGTTTTCATCTCCTTCAGGTGGGCATAGGGTGCAGGCCTGACCAGTGCCGATCCATAGTGGCCTGAGTTTTTAATGTGCTTCCATCTGGCTGCCAGGGAGAGGGGCATTTCTGAGTGTTTCTTATCTCTGGTTCCTGCTCCACCAATTGCCTGAAACACCTTTGCTGTTTTCTTGTGATGCTTTTTGTCTTTTTTTCTTATTTATTTGCAGGTGTTCTGGTCCCTTGTCAGTTAAAAATGCCATGTCACCTTGCATTGTGTCTCCTATTAATTTTGCTATGGCACTTTATTGAATCAAAAAACTGCATTTTGGTGTAGAAGAACCTGTTCAGGTTTTGCCCCTCCTCTCTTTTCTTGGCATCTATTTTCAGCCATGGGTTACAAAGTTACTTTTCTTCAATTTGCCTTGCAATCTTAACTGCTTGCCTCTGAAGTCCACCTCTGCTCCAGGGGTAACGTAGGGACTCAGCTTCCCCCTCCGTATGGCATGCTAGCTATTAAATCCAGTTTGTCACTTACTGCTTTGTTGTGTCAACGTGGGTTTTTTTTTTTATTCACCCATAAATTTAATAAATAGTGGGTCAATATTAATCTAGGCATTGAAATATATGAGTGGAAAAAACCCCCAAGACCTTAGTAAATGCAGTATGTATAAGGTTAAAGGTTTCAGAAGACCAGAGAGTGAGCCCTGAGATGATTATTTGCTCAGCACATTTTCCAAGGCCCGCGTGGCTCAGGTGTGTCAGAAATTCTGCCAGGGCTGGTACTGCAGCGCCAAGTAAGGGAGTAAGAGAGGCCCTGTTTCCAACTAACGAACTCACATCCTCATTAAGAAGATAGACAATTAACGAGCAACTGAGACAAAATATTAGTCAAAATTAGGCTTGATTTTTATGTAGAAAGTCAAGATTATGAAAATTAACTTACATGATAAAGTGCCTGATGTGGAATAGGTCCTCAGAAACTGCTTGTTATTTTTAATAAACTAACCAGCTTTACTTGTGTGTAGAGAGGATTTCTAAATAGTAGTACAGCACTGCCTCGGCACTGGAACCGCTCCACGCTTGAACATTTCCGTCAAGTTCCGTTTGACAAGTATTTTCAGACAATTCCGGTTCAGTGCTGGACCACTTGCTCCTGAGCACCCTGTCTGAGATGTCACCCTTACCCGGGATGCTTCCAGGTGAAACAAAGGGGGAAGTGTCACTTTGTGTATTGATCTCATTTTTCTAACACTTACATACACATGCATACCATATGCTCACCATGGCACAGGAGACACTTTCTGGTATTCAAAGTGAAGGAAAGAGGAAAACAGTAAGAACAAAAATTGAATTAAAAAGAACTTCTTGCCGTGTATGTGAGTGGCACACGTGTGTCCACATTAGTTGTTCAGTGTGGCGCTGGAACCCATAAATACATCTACATTACTTTTTAATGCAAAAAAAGTGCTCGGCACTCAAACTGATCAGTACTTAACCAGACTTCCAGAATGGACTGTAGTTGAGTGCCAGGGTGCCACTCCACAATGTAATGATGTTGGGAGCAAAGAAGGTTACATGGAATTTGTTTTTTTTTCCCTCGGATCCAGGGTCTCATCCACAGCTGAGGCTGGCCTTGAACTCATGATTCTCCTGCCTCCTGCAGACATTACAGACGAATGCTACCACACCAGGCAATGAAGGAGGTTGTGACAGATCATGTAACCTGAAGTACAAGATCCTTGTTCCCCAACTCTGGGGACTCTTATTGGTCCTATCCAGACTAAGTTTTCCTTTCCACTCCCTGTGTACTGAGGGGTCTGCCTTGAGCTCTATAATGTGCAAAATTGATCTGTGAGTGTATTTCTGCACCAGGCTTTGCAGTTCATCTATTTGTCCACTCATACTGCTGCCAAACTTCCACTGAGGCTTTGAGGTGTTAGCGCCCTCCCCTCCCTCTGAACTCTCTCACCATCGGGATTTTCTGTAGCAAGGGGGCTTTGGAGGTAGATGGAGGAAAGGAGAGGAAATACCTCTTGTGGGGGTTATAATTTAGATTACGGAAGATCCGCAGGGATGGTACGGAGGATGTACACAGCCCTCCCCCTTGTTCTTCCCTTGTGAGGCTGCCATGGCACACTTGCCAAAATTAAGACCCCAGGGCACACATTGCAGGGCAGTGTGTGCAGGTCCCCACCTGCCCCCTGACCTCCAGGTTTCACCTGGGTGACGCTAGGCTTCCTGCTGGAATCAGTTTTCCGTCTGAAGGTCCTATCCAGGGTACACATGGCATTCAGTTGACATGTCTGGCCCTGTGCCTTCTGAGGCCTGAGGCCTGAGGCCGAGCTGAGCCACCATGGAAGGGGTGCAGAGGGTAGAGTGGCCAGGCTGGGCTCCTCCAGTGGCCTGCCCTGGGACTTGTTGTCCCTGAATGTGGAATGTGCTCCGGCCCGGTGTCTTGCTGCACCCTCCTCTGCCCTGGATCCCTCCCGGGTTTTCTCTTCCTCTTTCTCCTGCTTGCTGCCCTGTGCAGGCCCGCCTGAGGGACTGCAGCTTCCCTCTGCCTGTGGGGGCTCACGTCTCCCACAGTGGCTGCTTCCTGAGGTTCCAAGGTTCCAAGTGCCTCACCTCTGAAGGTTCCAAGTGCCCTGAAGGTTCCAAGTGCCTCGCCTCTGCTGTGCTCTCCAGGGACGCCCACCCTCATCTAGATGCTCACAGTTTAGCATCTGTTCCTATCTGAATGTCTGTGGCCCCCCCAGCTCACTTGTTGAAACCTTTGTCCCCAAGGTGCAGGTGTTAGGAGAAGGGGACCTTGGGAGGTGATTGGCTCCCTTATATAGCGACCCCAGAGAGCTTCTGCATCCCTTCCACCTTGTGAAGACACAGTAAGAAGGCATCTCGGAGAAGCCAAGAGCAGCCCCGACCAAATCCCAAATCTGCCCAGCCTCTAGCATGGCGCGAAAGAGGCCTGTTGTTTATAAGCTATTTAGGTTATGGACTGTGTTAGCAGCTCGGGTGGACTGAGACAATTCTCAGTAAATGTCTGTCTAATGACCCAGGGTGCAAAGCTCAGTTCTTGTAGGGTTTCTGATGGAGTCTAGAAATTCTCAGCAAGTTATACTTTTCATTATTTAAATAGTGACACAGCTATTCAAACAGCTTAAAGTTGTATGTCCAGAAAGAAAGAAGTCTCTCTCAGAGGCTTCATGTAGCCTCATGAGTTTACATCTTGCCTAGTCACCAACCCCATTCACTTTTAAGGAGGGCCCCTCAGCCCCTGTGACAGGCAGGAAAATCACTAGGGTTCAAGTCCTGGTCACCCCTGGTATCTGAAGACATCCAGGATGCCCCTTATGCATCTGAAGGTCAGTTCCTGACCTGCTCATGGAACTCTCGCCTCTCCTGCCTCTGAAAAATGTTGTGAGGATTAAATGCTGTGAGCGTAAGGACCGCTGAGAGAGGCGTGGCTCTCAACTCAGGTGGAACCTGCACCGCAGCTCCTTCTGTGAGTCCTGGAGGCAGCAAAAGTTAAGCCAGAAGACCCAGATTGAGGGAGGAAGGTAGGAGATTAAGTTCCTTTCCTTTCCTTTGCTTTTTCCTTCCTTCCTTCCTTCCTTCTTCCTTCCTTCCTTCCTCCATCTCTCTCTCTCTCTCTCTCTCTCTCTCTCTCTCTCTCTGTCTCTCTCTCTCTGTCTCTCTCTTTTTCTCCCTCCTTCCCTCCCTCCCTTCCCTCTTTCCCTTCCTTCCTTCCTTCCTTCCTTCCTTCCTTCCTTCCTTCCTTCCTTCCTTCTTCCCCCTCTCTCTCCTTGAAGTAGTGGGGACCTTGCATATATTGTGCATGTGCTCTACCTCTGAGCTGCACCCGTTCCCCTTTATTATTTTTGATACTGAATCAGGTTCTCACTAGGTTGCAAAGACTGCCTCTGGCTTTGAACCTCCCGTCCTTCTGCCTCTGTCTCCTGAGTCGCTGGGATTATAGATGTGTGCCACCACATCCGGGTAGGGAAATTGAGTTTCTGTCTTGGCTGGGACACCCTGTGCCTGGGGCCAGCACCACCCCGCCTGAGGCCATGCAGAGGGCAGCAGGTGCCAGGCAGGACCCTTGCCTCCTGGCATTCTGCCTCCCCATGCAGGTAGGGATGGGACTCTGATGGTCAGATGGGGGAGGCCTGGCATCCTTGTTTGGAGGGATGTCGGCTACACCAGGGACTGACCCCAGGCTGCACACGGCACAAGGCAGCCCTTCTGCTCTGAGCCTCAGCTTCGGGAGGGAGGAGAGAACCTGCCAGAGAGCAGAGCTCAGCCTCCGCAGGGCCCTGCCAGTCTCTACTCTCTCCCCACCATGCTTATCCCCGTCTGATCTCCAGCTGCACCAGTGATCAGAGAAAGCCACATGCTCCTGCCCTTCTGGTTCAAGTCAAGGTACCACCTTCCCATCATGCCACAGGCTGGGGAGCAAGCTTTCAGTCCCTGCCCTATGGGGGCCACTTACCCAAACTATGTTATTGTTGTTAGGTGCCATCAAGTCAGGTGTGATGCATAGTGACCCTACATACAACAGAAAGAAACACTCCCTGACACTGTGCCATGCCCAGCACTATGTCAGCGCTTCTCTGCTATTCATAGGGTTTTCCATGGCAGATTGTTTTGGGATTGTTTTGGGGGTGGGCTGCCAAGTCCTCCTCCCATTTTTGCAGCAGTAGGGATTGTATCCAGGGCCTCAGAGAGTACAGAGTGCCACTCTACCGACTGAGCTGTACCCCAGCCCACCCAGCCCACAGCACTCGCATTTAAAATGGCTGCAGAGAGGATGGAAGGCTGGAGACGGTGAGCCCAGGGCTGCTCTAGCACTGCTCCTCAGCTTTTGGGTTTCTACTGCAGAGGCGGCCTGACTGCCAGCCCTGAGCTTGGAGGGTTGGCTTCCCAGTAGAGAGGCTGGGGTCCTCAGACCTCCAGCATCTGTACCTCCTGCTGGAGGACAGAGACTCCGGCCTTCTGATGTCAGAGCAGCCCCTGCCTTCCCCATAGCTGCCTGTGGCGACCTTCTGCCTCAGCCAGACCCCGGAGCCCGGCCTCCTGTCCTTGGGTCTTTGGCAACTGCTCTCTTTGACAGCTTTCCTTACCTTACTTGGATGTACAGTCAACCCAGGCTTGCTCTCTGGCCTCACGGCTCAATAGCCTTGTGACCCAGGGCTGCTTTCTGAACACTCCTCCGAAGGTTTCCTTATCTGTAAAATGGCCACACATCAGTGCCCTGGTGGAAATTAGATTATGTTTTTCTTCTCCTTTTCTGTCTTCTTTTCTATCCATTTTCCCTTGCCTAGAGTTACTGTCTGCCTGCAGCAGTACCACTGTGGTGTCAGATCCCATCAGATCTTGGAAGCTAAGCAGGGCCAGGCCTGGCTAGTACTTTGATGGGAGACCACCTGGGAACACCAGGTGCTGTAGGCTTGGGAGAAGGACCTGGCAACCCACTCCCCCAAAAAACAATCAGCTGTTGAAAACCCTATGGACAGCAGAGAAGCACTGACAATAGTGTTTCATCTGCTGTACGTAGGGTAGCTATGAGTCGGACACCGACTCAACAGCACCTAACAGCAACAACAACAGAGTTACTGTTGAAGCAAGGCCATTAGAAATCTGAACTGGGCAATAAGTTAGATGAACGCTTGACTTACAATATCTTAAGGTCTCTTTGAAAATGTCTCCCCTTTTGATCTGTTCTGCTGGTGTCTTATTGTTGCTCTGATGTTCAATAGGACAGACAGCAAAACAAATGGCCTTAACAGGAAAACGTCTCTTGATAGCTGGCATAACAGAGCCTCAACCAGAATTCAAGCAGCTCCTGTGGTTGAATCGCGATGAGTGATGGATAAGTAAACAGCACGCACGGGCTGACAACCCAAGCAGACACAGCCCTTTGGAGACATTCTGAAGGTCAGCCTTTAAATGCTGCTAGCGTGGCTTTGGATCACTGGACTTTTCCCAAGACCATGGTGTCATGTCCTTGAAGTGTTCCTCAAAAGATAAAAATCCACTGACCGCCGTATATTTTGAGTTCTGTACATATAATGAATGTTTGTGCTTCTACTGCCAGATGCTCAGGAGGAGGGTAAGATTTTAATTAGCAGTCAATAAAATTCCCTCCCATTTTTCAACGTAATGGACCTGCAAGCTGTTACTGCTGCCTGCTTGTTATTAGCGTGGCTCAGAATGTCACCGGGTGCTTGGAGGTCTCAGGCTAGGGAAAGTTCAGGAAGCTTTGTTCCTTCTCCTGTAGAAGGCTGTCTCATCTCTCCCATCTCCCTCCAGGGAGTTTTTTGTTTGTTTGTTTGTTTTCCTACAAAGGATGGTGATATGATCACCTCTGTGGTCCCCAGGAAGCCTATCAGGAACTCTCATCTGTGGCTCCCGAACCCATCCAGAAAAGCCCCCCTCTCCTCTGGTGGCTGGTGCCACACCTTCCAGAAGCTGCTCACTAGGAGGTGGCCAGGGTGTGTCTGGAGCTCTCTGCCTCACGAGCCTTATTAGAGACACCTGTCACAGGCATGCCTGCACACTGGCAAACTGTGGGCTGGCTTTGGAAGGACAGCCCCTGCTGATGTCAGAGACACCAGCAGGAGAGGTGGAGGGAGACTTAGCTAGTGCAGGCAGGAAGGGGCAATGGAGCATGGGAAGGCATAGCGGGTGTGACTCATTCACCTGTCTGTGCTTCCAGCCATCCATGCATACATGTATCCATCCACCCCTTCATCCACCAAGCCTCCACCTGTCCAGCCCTCGGCTCACCCAACCTTCCACCTACCCAACCCTCCATCTGCTCAAACCTCCATCCACCAATGCTATTCCCAGCCAGCCTTCTGCCAGCCCAAACCTCTGCCTGTCCAAACCTCTACCCATCTAAACCCCCATTCATTCACCCATCAATCTGTCATAGTCTGTTTGCTTTTAATAACACAGAACCAGTGACCGGATATATTTAAAAGAAAAGAGGCTTATTTTGGTTCACAGCTCTGGTTCAAGGTCAAGGGTCTACATCTAGTGATGGTCTTCTTGCTAGCAGAATCCTGAGGGCACAGGGCATCACATGGTGAGTGGCAGGGAGCAGGTGCACATCTTTTTTCTAGCATTTCTCTGTCTTCTTATACAGTTACCACTATTCAGTCATGGGAGCTGCTCCCCGATGACCTTTGTTGTTGCTATTCATCGTTGCCGAGTTGGGTCTGACTCATTGCAATCCCAAGCCCAACAGAATGAAACACTCCCCAACACTGTGCCAGACCCACAACTTTTTTATATTTAAGCCCACTGTTGCAGACACTGTGTCAATCCATCTCGTTGAGAGTCTTTCTTTTTTTCGTTGACCCACCACTCTCCCAAACATGATGTCCTTCTTCAGGGATTGGTCTCTCCTGAAAACAACAAGGTTCTGATGACTTTACTTAGTCCTAATCATCCCTTAAGTGCCCCATCTCTAAACATCCATATGTTTCCTTTCTCCTAATACCTCACAGTAGGGATTAAAATTCAATGCCCATGGGAGGAAGCGCACAAGAGGGTAAGGGGGAACCTATATGAATAATGTAGAACAAAATGCATATATGGAAATGTCACAATGAAAACCATGTCAGAATGAATCACATTAAGGTGTACATTAAAAAATTCCCAATAAAAAAAGAAATAACCTCCTCCCCCCCAAAAATTCAACGCCCACATTTTTTCAGAGAGGACAAACCATATTCCCACCCTAGTATCATCCACGCATTCATTCAGACATTAATTGATTCCTTATTTCTTTAGCAAGCATTTGAGAACTCTGAGCCTGGGTCTGAGATTCCAAAAACAAGACACAGTCTTGTGCTCCACTTGCCTAGTCTTGCGGCAGGATGGACATGCAAACAGAGCTTGTTAAGGCCGTGCGCCGTGCTCCACAATGGCTCCATTCCATGGCGAGACGAGCAACACTGCTGGACCAGGGAGGCAGGCGGGCTGGCCAGCAACCTTTGCACATGGTGACATTTCCTGTTCTGGGAGGAGGAAGGTGGTTTACCAAGAGGACCAGGGTGGGGTTGGAATGGCAGCCTTTGCAGAGACCTGGCAGGGGAGAACATGCAGACCTGGGAGGGTGGCCTCCATGGACGGGCATGGCAGGCCGAGGAGGAGGACAGGTGAAGGCACTGGGCCGTGAGGGCTGGGGGAGCCGCACCCTGGGGTGCTGGCTTTC
This sequence comes from Pedetes capensis, assembly GCA_007922755.1. Lineage (NCBI taxonomy): Eukaryota > Metazoa > Chordata > Mammalia > Rodentia > Pedetidae > Pedetes > Pedetes capensis. The sequence goes on from VMDO01004374.1 coordinate 123,569, forward strand.
CTCTGCAGGGGATGAGCAGTGTTGGGAGGCTGTGGTAACCCCAGTACTGGGGTGGCGGAGCAGAGGCAGGAAGGTGACAAGCTCAAGGCCAGCCTTTGAGACAGTGTCTCAAAAAAAAAAAAAAAAAAAAAAAGACGTGGTCTGCTCCCCTCATTTTATAGGTGGGGAAATTAAGGCCCTAAAATGGGAAATGATTTATGTAAGGCCCCATGTCTTATTTGAAGGGCATAGTGGCCAGACTGGTTTTCTGGCTTCCTGTCTTCTGTCTTCGTAGCTGACAGGTCCATTTTCAGAGTGGCTGAGGGTGGGAGGAGGGCCAACCCAACAGAGTGTTCGATGGAGCCTGCTGGGTTCTGGGGCCCCTCAGGAGCGATCTGTCCTCGCCAGAGGGCTCTGCCACCTTCACAGGAGGTCACCGCAGGCCTGGTGTCATCACTGTCATTGTCGTCATCACCCCCCCACACCCCGCCTCAGGGCTGGAGAAGGAGGATTCCCGGGGGCAGAGCGGTGGGGGCTGGGCTCTTGCCCTCCCTGGCCTGGGCACTCGGCTGTGCTTCCCCAGGTTTGGGGAGGTGATTGACCTGCTCTGGACGCCCGTGGCTCTCAAGGTCCTTGAGAGGAAAGGGCTTTGAGCAGACACTGAGCCAGCTCACTGGACAGAGCGACTAAGACCAGGATGGTCTGCTAGGCAGGGCTGGGGTGTGGAGGAAGTCAAGGAAGCAGGGCAGGAGGAGCCAGGCTGGTAGGGCACAGGACATGTCCCTTGGCCTTTCTCGGTGGGGTATGATGAGCATCTCAGTCCCAGGCCCTGCGCCCCACCACCAGCGTCCTGGCCAGGTCTTCCATGCGAAGTGGCTCCGAACAGTGAGCTCCACAGCACCTTTCCAGCAGGGGGGCGGTGCTGAGTTCTGTCCACCTCTGTGAGGCGCTGGCGATGGCCCTGGCTCCTTCCAACTGCAGAACTGAGAACACAGCGTTTGCTCTACTGGTCCCTGGGGCTCCCTGGCCCTGCCTGAGACCCAGGTGAGGGTGGAGGGGGATGGGGACCCAGGTTGGTCCACTCCCTGGCCACAGTGGGGGGGCAGGGTGGAGCGCATCTGGGAGCAGCCCACCTCCTTAGGCCAGCACCCACAGTTGTGGCAGGCAATGGGGTTGAGGACAGGGGCTTGACACACACCCGAGGCTCCAGCAGCAGGGAGGCAGGGGTTCAACACCAAACAGGGGAGATGGCAGTCATCGTGGGGGCCGGTGCAGGGCCACTTCTACAGGAACGGGAGGAAGTCACCTGCGGGGAGGGCCAGGCCTGGGGTTTTGGTGGGAGAGGGGTTGGCACTGGACTGCAGGGGAACCAAATCGGGTGCCCTGCATGGGGGCCCCTGTGCCAACAGTTAGGGGCCTTGTCAGTAGAAAAGTTTACACAGCTAAAAAATGCCTGAGAATGATCTGCTTTTTGTTATGAATGGGCCCTGGCAATCCTAAACATTATCGGAGATAAAATATTGCTTCCTGAGAAAAAACTCTTGCTCTAAATTCCAAACAACTGTTTGATTATTGTTGAGTTTTATAGATGTATATGCACACATGATCACATACATAACATGTTATACATGTATATGTCTGCCATCGAAAAACCTATGAATAGCAGAGAAGCAGTGACAATACTGTTTTGCCTGCTGTACACAGAGTCACTATGAGAAGGATACCAACTCCATGGCACCTAACAACAACAACAACATACATGTTATGTTATATTATGTTATGTTATACATAGACCTATATATGACATGTGGTTGTTAGGTGCCCCAGAGCCGGATCTGACTCATGGCTACCCGATGTACAAAAGAATGAGACACTCCCCAACACTCTGCCATGCCTGGCACTATGTCAGTGCTTCTTTGCTATTCATAGAGTTTTCACTGGCTGATTGTTTCAGGATTTCTTTGGGAGTGGGCTACCGAGTCCTTTCCCCATTTTTGTGGTGCTGGGGCTTGAACCTAAGGCCTCAGAGAGTGCAGAGTGGCACTCTACCAACTGAGCTAAACTCCAGCCCATATATTAACTATATGTTTCTACTTGGTAGATATTTATTACTTAGCCTTTCACAAACATTGTTTATGGCAGTTAAAAGGAGAACTTTCATTTCCAGAGGTAGTCCTGCACACATAGATTTGGCTACACATTTTTTTTTTCTTTTTAAAAATAATCCTCTTTCCCTCATTTCTTCTCTCCCTGCTTCCCTCCCTCCTTCTCTCCTTTTCTTCCTTGCTAGTGCTGGGGATAAACTCAGGCCTGGTTTATGCTAGGCAAATGCTATGCCATTGAGCACCTGAGCCCTTTTGACAACTTTTGACAGCTGATGTTCAGAACACTCTGCTTCAGACTGTGTCTCTGTAGTTCATTTCCAACCCCTCTGGTCCTCCATAATCCTATGTTTAAACAGTTGGCTCTGAATAAAACATCACTGCAAAGTGTCTGTAAAGACTTTTTTACAAAGACTCAATAAAACTTGAGTTACATCAACTCTGTCAGTTTTTGTGACCGCTTGGAGCTTTATGTTAAAAATGTAAAGCAATAAAAGAGACAATGATTTTGGAGGTTTCCTTTCTTTCTCTTTTTTGGTAAGGGCAAATTTTAGCTTTTATATAGAACTTATATGGGCTAGGGTTTATCTCAGTTGGTAGAGGGCTGGTCTGTGATCTCTGACGTCCTGGGTTTGATCCCCAACACCACAAAAAGCAGGAGAAGGACATGGCAATCCACTCCTGAGGCAGTCCCGAAACAATCAGCCATTGAAAACCCTATGAGGGTCGCTATGAGTCAGAGGTGACTCGACTGGACAGCAGCCCACAACAACAATAACAGAACTTATATAGGGGGAAAGATTAGCATTAGCTCTTCTTTAAAGGTTTGGTAAAATTCATCAGTGAAGCCACTGAGCCTGGGCTGTTCTTTGTCAGGAGGCTTTTTATAACTCTTCAGTCTCATTGCTTAATATCAGTCTGCTGTGATTTTCTAAGGTCTTATTTTGGTAGGTTATATGCATCAAGAAATTTGTCCTTTTTGTCTGGGCTTTCTTGTTCATATTTGTCTGCTGTATCCTGTGTATTTATTTGTTACCAGTTTTAATGTCTGCTTTTTCATCTGATTTTGTTTTTTAGAATCATCTCTTTTGACTTTGAACAATGTTTTTATAGCAGAAATTTGTGCTTCTAGCAAAC